>KE371122.1:47464-64010 GCA_000418225.1 Zizania latifolia | reverse complement strand
CGCCGCCTTGTGCGTGGCGCCGCGCTTGCTCCTGCCCTTCTTCTTATAGGGCGCAGACCCCGGCGACGACCGGGGGATGAACACGCCGGTGCCCTTGCTGCCGTGCTGCTGCCACGCCCTGGCGGCGGCGTTGTCGCCGCCGGCGCCGGCGCCGATGACGTTGTAGCTGGCGGCGTGGTGGTACAGCGTGTAGGCCGGTGGCGCCAGCATGGACGCGCCCCCCATGGGCACATGGGCGAGCAGAGAGAATGCCTGCTGGTTTCGCGCGATTATTCCAACCAAAATCGCATTAGCTGTTCGTGTCGAGGCATTTCAGGCACATGATGCGTGATGCGATCATGCCGGAGAAAAAATTATCTATATAATATTTCTATAAGCAAAAAAAATCAGTGGCCAATAGCTGTAGGAACAAGCATGATCTTGTCACGGAGCTTGAGGGGATTAATTAATTAATCAATTAATTAACAGCATCATGCATGTTTATGGGCAGCAGTACGGGTCGCATGATGAGGTGTCGTGTTCAAGCAACGACAACGGATATCGATCGGATTGGAAACCTGAGACTACAAGCAACATCGATCGATCGAGCTAGCTAGCACTTTCTCGCATCGCATGCAGGCCCTTCAAATAATTAAATAATTAATTATTCTTGGCAGCAATCATGCAAGGGGAGTGGCGCCGACTCACCAGCTGCGTACGTAACTGGAGGTTTTGGAGCTACTAATTAAGCAAAGGACAAGGTGACAATTAAGCAGGGTGATTAGTGGAGGCTTAACTGAAGGTTTGGAGCTAAGCTACACGTATTAATTAGTGTCTGCTAATTAAGTAGTTACTAGTATGTACTACCGCATGAGTGATTTTACTGTAGCGACGCGGATATCGTCTACAGCTACGGATGATGGGAAGGGGTTCCTTGCAGGTTTCGACATTCAAATTCGGGAATGGCCAGCGAAAGTTACATGGCTGTGGTTCTGAAAGACACCCATGCGCATCATTGGGCCTCCCTGCCAGCAGCTAAGGATTTGGATTAGAGCAGATTTTAGTTGTCCCACTGTGCACGCTCTCTCTGGGAAATGACACCATATACAAACACAGAACACTAAAAAAAGAGATTTGTTCTCTTGAATTTTGCTATGAAATATGAGAAAACAGCAAACATCACTTAAATATTGAACAAATTCTAAAAGGCCCTTTAGTTCAACGGCATGTCACATGCTCGGTACATGACCGGTAGTAACTCTTTGCTTAGGCTGGTGGGGCCCAAGCAGAATTTGGCAACAGCAACGCTACCCGGACATGGTCAATTTCCTGCGAAAGGTGTTTGTTTACCTCTTTTGCTACATAGGCTCTCACTGACGTACTCCTACGTATGCGCTTATCAGCAGTCGTCGCTGACGCTAATTATCTAAAGTTGTTCGCACATGCACATGCTCAAGTGTGTCATGTAGACACTCACCAATAAATGGCAGCCAGCGCAAGTGTGCCAGGCAGCAAATTTTAGTCCTAAGCAAGCTCAATGTATTTTAGACTGACTGGTTATATAGATAAGGTTAATGTTAGTAGCTTTTAGTCGATAAAATCTATACAATAATAAATTTCTAGTGAGCTAAATAGGTAAAACTCGTAAACAGATAAAATAAGAGCACCCATAAGAAAAGAAAGGTATGAGAGATAAATTATAAGCGACCTCAATGTATTTAGATTGGCTGGTCACAGAGATAAGGTCGTGTTAGTAACTTTTAGTTTCTAAAATCTACCCAATAACAAATGTATAGTGAGCTAAATAGGTGAAACCTATAAAAAAATAAAATAAGTAAGAGCACTGATGAGAGAAGAAAAAGGTCAGAGATAAATTATTTTTTTATTTTACAAGGATAGCTAAATATATCTCTTTGCTATAAACTAGTCTCATAATATTTATAAATATGTTAAAAACATTCTTTATTTCATATGAATTAATTTACTGCAACATTGTGTACAGCAAAGCAAAACAACGCGTAGCATATATGCACCTGCGCACGTGGCGTTAGGAAGCTAGTACTAGTAGTAGTATATAATGGAATCGGCAGTTACGTGCTTACATGGAGAGCATCTGTTCAAAAAATGGCCTCCTCTTATTGATTTTTTTACTTTTTAAATTTGAAATAAATCCGGGGGAAGAAAGGTTGGGTGTTTTTTTTAAGGAATACACTGGTAAATTTTGGTTCGGATTGGTGGTGTGCAACTGTGCAACCACGTGCTCGTGCGGCAGCTCCCAACTAACAGCTCGCTGGAGAAGGCGAGAAGCTGCAAGAAACACCTAACGCCCCCAACCGAAGCGATCTCGATCACATGCACGCGCCGCCGAGGAGGCGTACACATGTTTGAATTGTGATGAACGATGGCGAGACGGCAGAGGAAAAAACGGAGGGAGGGGGAGAGACGAGAGAGAGAGGAGGGCGGGGACGGCGGCGGACTCACCGGGACGGGCGCGGCGGCGGAGGCGGGGAAGCGCGCGGCGGCGGCGAAGTCGGCCTCGTCGTCGTCGGTGATGAGGAGGGCTATCCGCTTGGTGAGCTCGGCGAAGAAGACGTCGTCCTCCATCATCTCCACCTCCATAGCGCTTCTTCTCCCTCGATCGCTCACTCACTTGTCCCTCTTCTTCTTCGTCCTCCTCCTCCTCCTCCTCCTCTTCCTCCTCTCGTACGCCTCTGCGGCTGCTGATTGAGCGCGAGGTAGGAGACGGAGAGGCAGGGGCAGCGAAGCGTTGCTTGCGTTCGCTTACGGCGGGGCTCAGGAGCGTTTCGCTTTAATAAGCTTTCAGCGGCTCAAGAGTCCGGGGCAGGGCTGGGTGTGGGCCCAGTAGAGCAGTTGGCCAATCCCTACTCGGAAAGGTCGTGGGTCCCACGAATGTGCCGCCGGTGTGCAGCGAAAAAAAATTAGACAGGAAGTCCTCACTCTGATGAGGAGCTCGGCTAATTTGACGAAACTTTTCCTTATTTTTTAATCTTCCACATTCGTCCCGTATTTTTATGAGATATTTGTTATTGTAACACAAAGTTAACTGGCGTTTATTTTTTTAATAACATTTGCTCTGAGTCTAATTATCATACACATCTCTTTATTATGTATATGTGCTAGGATTTTTGGTTTCCTAATTGAATTTTTTATCATGTATTTATAGCTCTCTTTGTACACCTCTCTTTATAGACAGAACTGCTCCTCGACAGACAAGTGGGCCCAATATGTCAGTGGGTGAATTTGGGGATCGCCCTGCCCTCCACGAGATGGGTACGAGACGTGCGCGTAAAGGGTGGACCAACTTATCGCGAATTCGTCTCCACGATTAGGAGGAGAGCACAAGGTCCGACAGAGATAGCGTTGTCGGATTAGACCCGATTTGAGCCAGCCACACAGGTAGTTTGATCTTGACACGAGAGATCCGGATCACAAGATGCAGTAGCCGTATCCGTCCTTATACGTGCGTGAAAAAGGGTCACAGGAAATTATATTGTTTATATTATATCAGAAATTCAGAACAGGATATAGGTATAGCCTCCGGTTTTGACACCGGAAACATCAATACAAAATTTTGGATGAGTAACTGATGTGTATAATATAAAGTTGGATATTCATTGTCTGTATATTTTAAGTACAATATAGTATTTATTATAAGAGTTATTTGAGTTGACCCTAAATAGACTGATACATTAGACCATTAGACATATATTAGAGTTAAAAAGCAAAGCTACGGTGATCTTACATTTTCTTGTAGGCATCAACTTGAGATTTTAGCTCCTTTGGAACACGAGATTATTAAAACATAGAAATATATACAATAATAGGATGCCCTACACTATTGAATTTTACAGCCTTACATGGTTTCAAAACACGAGAATATGGAAGTGGAGCCTTTGAATAATTAGTACAAATAAAACATATGAATTTTGAAGTAATTTAGTTTGCGGAAGAGAGAAAAAGGGAGAGAGTGTTGAATTTCTAAATGAAAAATAAAAATATGAGATATGAGCTCATATTTTTTTCCTATGGAATGAGAGCGTAGAAATATGATCTATATAAATTTTACAATTATATTCCTTGTCGGGGACATGACCTCCGAGTGCCTTACACTTTAGCTTATCAGACCAGACCAAAGACAGATCAAGACCAACATTAACCGTCCAACATGGTCCATAAACAGGGGTTTGATTCCGATAAGAAAAGTAGAGTCCTTATCGGGTAGTTAAGCTCCAGATATGATATCTAGAGGTTTATTTGTACCAGAATCCTTGTAATTAGGGATTTAGTACCCGAGTTTAGTAGGGAATATAAGTCCTACTCGGGATAGAGTTCTAGGATTGTTAGGCTCATCTCCTGAGTATATAAAGGAGACGAGACCCCCAGAGATGACTCAACTCATCTAGCTCATCATCAAGCCTTAGCATATTTTTCTTGCTTTCGACGTCCAAGCCTTGATTGCTTGATTGTGTCGTATTGTAAGATCCACCATCTTAGTAGACACCAAAATACTTGATGTAGGGTTATTATCCTCCGAGAGGCCTGAATCAGTATACCTTGGCTCTTGTATTCTAGAGTCGACCATCGGGTTTGAAGGCGCTGCGCTTCCCTTACACACATCTAATCACCACTTCGGGTAGCCCCTTGGGTGGACTGATCGGTGATTCACCGACAGTTGGCGTGCCAGGTAGGGGTCACGTCGCTTTCACTAGGATCCGATAGGACTTCTTTCAGATTTCCTCATCCCCGCCGGCTCCATCTTCGTATTCGGGAGTTTGACGTTCTTCGGGGATCTAGAGGGATGGCTCGTCTTGTCGTGTCCCTCGACGAGGCGAACGGATGGATGAATGGATCGACTCCGGGACTCGACTGGCCCCAAACACTACATCATCTTCTCCAACAAAAAAGGGTGGACGGTTTGGCGCCGGTGGACGGAGACCAGGCGGCTCGACAGGTTCGAGGATAATCAGTGGCTCTCGACCAATCTTATTATAATGGCTAAGGGAGCGATATCCACCACCAGCAGTGAGAGGTGGCGCCTCACGAAAGCCGGTCGGGTCAAACAAAACCATGAGATCCGCCAAAACCTCGAGGATAAATTCACCCTGGAGTTCGATGGAGAGAAGGTCTTCAAAACCCTGGCCGCCAACCTTGTGGCCATCGAGAGGGCTCTCAGTTCTCTTCCCAAGACCCCAAAGCTACGACGAGCCAAAGCATTTGCTCAAGCGATAGCAACTCAGATCAACACTCTGGCTTCGGCTCCAGCTCGACCACCAACTCCTCCCCTGAAAGACAAGGAGGGCGATGGTTAGGAATGATACCAACTGTCATACAGCCAAAACTCGCCTGTCGATAGCCTATGCGGCGACCACGGTGGTTTCCCTGCATTCACTTGGCACTTGAGGCAAGTCAGGTGGCCGAGGTCCTTTCGTCCGGTGGGAATCGAACCATATGATGGTAAAATGAATCCCTCGCAGTGGTTACCACTCTACTACACCGCCGTTCGGGCAGCAGGAGGAGATGAAGGGGTCATGGCAAACTATCTTCTGGTCATGCTCTCTTCGTCTGTCAATAATTGGCTCTCGAGCCTACCCAGGAACTCTATCGATTTCTAGGCTCAACTTTGATCAGCCTTCATCAACAACTATCAAGGAATGTGACAGAAGCCCGAGACCTGATACAATCTCCAATGATTGTGACAGAAGGAGGATGAGACGCTCCACAGTTTTATCCAAAGGTTCTTGAAGAAAAGAACTACGGTCGTGAATATCGACGAAACAGACATCATCAACTGCTTCATCAATGCCATGCACCACTCTTTCGAGTTACACGGGGCCCTCGTGAGGAAGAAGCCAAAGATCATAGCCCTGATGATCTCTATCGCCGAAAGTTACGCCAACCGCGAAGATGCTCGAAGGAAAAAGTTGGAGGGGTCACGCCACGAGAGTCATCTCATCGGAACAAAAAAGACCGACCTCGATCTCCCCGACGAGAAGACGAACGACCGAGATCCTCTCAAGGCAAACAAGAGCGAAAGAGGAAAATGGAGAGAATTGTGGTGGCCGCCTATAGCTCATGATGCCAAGAGGATGAAGCCATGTTGGAAGAACTCGATAAACCATGCCCGTTTCATCCAAAGGGCAAGCACACCATGCACAAGTTTTATTCTCTACAGGACGTGCTCGTCAAAGAATCGCGCAATAATCCCTGCCAGAGCAAAAGACGTCGGGACGATGATGATGCCTCGAGAAAGGATAGTCGGCCTCGAGATGACAACGACTTCCAAGAACCTCATAAGACTGTGAACATTGTCTTTGGAGACTCCGCGTCAGCCAAAACCAAACGGCAGCAGAAGATTCTAGATCGACGCATCAACGCCACATGATTCGAGGAAATTTAGCAGCTGCCGTAGTCGGAAGTCCTGATCACCTTTTCTCGGGATGACCAATGGACAAACATCACAAAAACCAGGCGCTGGCCGCTGGTGGTTGACCCAGTGATACTCAAAGTATGCATGAGGCGGGTACTGATCGACGGAGGAGTGAGCTGAATATCCTCTTCCACTAGTCCCTCACCGATCTTGGCATCTTGGTCGACGGTCTCTAAAAAGAGGACAACTTCCTATTCTACGGCATCATACCCAGACAGGGCTCGGTACCGCTCCGCTCCATAACTCTATCGGTCACATTCGATTTTCAAGACAACTATCGGATCGACCACATCACCTTCTGGGTCGCAGAATATGGTATTCCATTTCACGCCGTCCTAGGAAGACCATCCATAGCCAAATTTATAGCAATCAGGCACTACCCGTACTTCATGCTCAACATGCCGGGGCCCGGTGGAGTTATCACTGTTCAGGAAAACAACGGCACCTCCCATGCGTGTGAGAAGGACAGTCTCGTCCTAGTAGAGACTATCGACCTATCGGCTCGGATGAAGGAAACCCTCAGGCAAGTCCATGCGCACCTCCCGAGGCCACGGAAATCCCAGTCAAGACACTAACCGCTTTGAAGATCTCTTCCATACCCTCGAGTACCAAGAGAACCACCCTCTCTGACACGGATCCAACAAAGACCACAACTATCGGGGCAGGGCTCGACCCCAAATGGGAAATTGCGTCGTCAGCTTCCTGCGCTCCAACGTAGACATCTTTGCATGGAAGCCCTCCGACATGCCCGGGGTTCCCCAGGACTCGGTTCATAGCAAATGACTTCTAGGATTTTCACGAGGAACGACTGATCAAGAAATACGCCGGCAAGTGGCTCCAAGAATTATCAGCAGAACTCTGGGGTCTCCGCATGCACCTAAACAGAGGCTTAGGGTGAACACCCTTCTTCCCGGCCTATGGCTCTGAAGCAATCCTGCCAAGTGATATGCTACACAACTCCCCCCAATTTTAATATTATGACGAGAGAACCGTGGAACAGACAAGGGCTGAAGACATCGATTCCATCGAAGAGGCACAGATAGCGGCCACAATCCAATCAAATCGGTACTAACAAACCCTCCGACGATACTATGATAGCAACGTGCAAAACAGAAGCTTCAAAGTAGACGACCTAGTACTTCGTCGAGTACAATCAACCATCAGGATACACAAGCTCTCTGCTCCCTGGAAATGGTCCTTTATTATCTCCGAAGTAACAAGACCAGGGGCGTACAGACTAACACGAGAAGATAGGCAAGCAGTACCGAACTCCTATAATATCGAGCACCTTCATTGGTTTTATGCTTAACAATATTTTATTAATAATCTTCTTCGATGATGCATGTCTAGGCACTCGTCGACCCTGGGACACCGCTTTCTTCATCGACACTGCCATCCACTCCCCCCCAGACATGCATCCGGGTCGAGAAGGGGTCAGCCCTCGGGCTGTACACCCGCAGTCGAGTATCACTCTCGTTGACCTTACCGACTACTTTCCCCCAGGCATACAACTGGGCCAGGAAGGGGTCAGCCTTCGAGCTGTACACCCACAGTCGAGCATTACTCTCGTCGACCTGTGCCGATTATATCTCCCTTCGTGTTAGGCGCCAGATGGGCACCGTGCATGCAACCGGTTCGAGGAGAGGGTCGACTCCTTAGTCATACACCCGCAATTGTGCATCTTGAAGAACTCAGCGACCCATGCCGGTTACATCCCGCTCCGCGTTGGGCACCCGATGGCTACCATGCATATAACCGGACCCGAAATAGGGTCGACTCCTTAGTCGTACACTCGCAACCGCACATCTTTGAAGAACTCACCGACCATTATAGACTACATCCTCTCTCTGAGTTGGGCAGCATATGGCTGCCATATACACAGCAGAACCTAGGAAAGGGTCGGCTATTTAGCCGTACACCCACAGTCTCACATCTTCATCGACTCCACCAGCACCGTGTGGGTGGTAAACAAACACACAAAACGGTACACAATGAATAAAGCAAATTCAAATACTCCTTTATTTCTTTAGGACTAATTCTTTATAGGAGCAAGACTACTTCAAAGAAGGGGACGCAGCAGCAAGTACACTACTTCAAAGAAGGGGACGCAGCCTCCTTCGATCAAAAGAAGAAAAATGCCTTGGCGGTCAGAGACAGCATTCTGCGAAGCAAAAGAGATGGCTATAGAACCGAGGTTCTCACAACAACCCCGCCCGCTACAGCATTAACCTATCATGACCGCCATGAGCATCGAAGATCCCAAGGGCCACTACTGTGACAGCAGCGACTCCGCGCAATCCTCGCCTTCACCGAAGGAGATCGTCACCGATCCTGAGAGACCAGCCCAAAGCAAGAGCGGTATTTGCTCAACCTCGGCGGTGGGATCAGATACCTTCTCAAGGTGCCTGCACCGGTGAACGTCTCTAGCTCTTCTCGCAGGATCAAACCGCTATCTTGGTATCTAGACATCAACATAGGCGACACAAAAACACCAGATGGTACCATGTTAGCAGAAAGATCTGTGCCGCCAAGAAGCCTCGAGAAGGATATAACATCCTGCTGTGATGATAAAATCAAGAATCATGCATTGCACTAGTGTGGGTGAAACAAATTCACACAAGGATCAACACACCAGACAGACCCAATGGTTTTGAGACCAGAGCAGTCAGTCCAGTAGCCAAGCCAGCACATCGTAGATCCATGGAGCAGCAAGCATCATCAACAATCTCTCCCTTACAGGTGTGAAGAAGAAGGGATCTCAAGACAAAAGAGGAGTCAAGAAGACCCGTTGCAAGATTTAGATAGGCGAGGGGGTGCTAGCTTAAATAGAGGTGTTCCCGTAACCATCAGCACAATGGACGCCGCTTCGATCATCGTGCGCTTTATGATGGAGAAGGCGAAGCGGTTCACGTTGCATTAACTCCGCCAATACATGCGGCGTGTGACTCTGTTAGAGGCAGAGCCTCTTTTCAGCTTTTTCGTCTGCCATGCAATGACCACGGATAGGAGAAGGATTATAAAACAACCTTTTCTAGCACAGCAGGTGAAGTCCACGATGGCTCGGATCCTTTGTGCTGGTAGGTCCTACACTTAGGGGCTCGCGCACGCCCGAAGACCTTCATACTCGGGGGCTCGCGCACGCCCGAAGAACTTCATGCTCGAGGTCTCACATGCCCAAAGACCTTCACGCTTGGGGGCGCACGCCCGATGCGAAGTACGAGTCCCCGGGACTAAAAATCCTCGAGAGCTTGCAAAGCTCAATATGCCTCGACCCCGCGGGCATCTGGATGCGCGAGAGGCCCGAACAACATGACATCAATTTATTTAAAGACTCAAGATCTATTTCTTCCTAGTTCATCACAAGATCAAGACTTCAAGCACGACCTTTTTCAGCGAGGTCTCGATAAAGACAGGATTATGAAGCAGAAGATTATTATTTGCATGATTTTTTTTAGATCCTCAAACAAAATATTTTATTTAACTCGAGGCTCGAAAACTGCACCGTGTGAGTGCACCTATGCGGTGCACCACACACGAAAGAAGATGAACAAATGTTTTTTCAAGGACATTAAAGTTTGATAAAGATGTTAAAGTTCCAAATCAAAAGAGAGCTCCTCTAGCTTGTTTTTGCCGAAGATTTCTTCAACCAAGCCGAGAAGAGCTTGGGGGCTGCTGTCGGGATGTGACCCATAGGTGCCTCACAGTTAGGCTTATCAGACCGGATCAAGGACAGGCTAAGACCAGTATTGACTGTCCGGCATGACCCATAAACAGGGGTTTGATTTTGATAAGAAAAGTGGAGTCCTTATCGAGTAGTTAAGCTCCAGATATGATATCTAGAAGTTTATTTGTATCGAATCCTTGTAATTAAAGATTTAATACCCAAGTTTGGTAGGAAATCTAAGTCCTACTTGGGATAGAGTCCTAGAATTGTTATACTCACCTCTTGAGTATATAAAGGAGGCGAGACCCCCTAAAGGCGACTCAACTCATCTAGCTCATCATCTAGCGTTAGCATTTTTTTTGCTTTTGACGCTCAAACTTTGATTGCTTGATTGCGTCGTATTGTAAGATCCACCATCATAGTAGACATCAAAACACTGGACGTAGAGTTATTATCATTCGGGAGGCCTGAACCAGTATACATCTTGGCTCTTGTATTCTAGAGTCGACCATCGGGTTCAAAAGCGCTGTGCTTCCCTTACACATATCTAATCACCACCTCGAGTACCCCTTGGATAGACTGATCGGTGATTCACCGACATTCCTTTGTTTCAAATGATCTCGTTGAGAATTTTTTTGAAGGATTTCAATTCTCTATAAATCCTATGAAACTTTTTCAATCCAAAGGAGTATTAACCAGAATAATTGGTATTGATTAGAATAGTCCGTATTAAAATCGAAAGTATACATAACTTAATATAATACATATTTAAGTGATGAAATATTATATACGCCACTTAATATATAAGTACGTGAGTAACAAAATATTATAGACCAGCTATATTTTGATCCATACCGGATACTATATGCATCTATTATTATCCCCGAGCGAACAGGAAGGTGAGGCTGCTCCGGCGCCGAGTGGGCCACCGAAGCCGTTGATCGGCGGAAAGCCCCGCGATTGGGGCTGGATTACGCTGCTATCCCACATGGCCGCGGGTCCTCTCCCTCTCCGTGGCTTTCCGGCTGGGACCCAACCCCACCCCACCCTCTTTTCCCCTGGCATCAGCGGCCGCCGACCGGTGCGGCCGCGCGCCGATCCCGCGATCCCAACAGCGTTTCGTTCGCCGATTCGTTGCCAACTAAAAAGATATCAAAGCTGTGTACGATGGATGCATGTCACGTCCTGTCCAGCCGTCGGCGGCGAGAGGACACCTGCGTCTGCGTGGTCTGGAGGTGAACTGGTGATGCGCTGCACCGATGCGGCAAGTTGCAGGCTGTGTTGCCGTAGTGAGTACTACAGCTACAGATCACAGGCTTACAGCCACAGGCGCGGGGCCGGCAGCGGCAGAGCAGTGGTTGGTCGCCGTCGTGGGCTGGCTGGGCCTCCCCTGTCCGGTCGGCTAGCTGCGTCCGTTCCTATCCGGAAGCCGGCGGCGGGTTGGATTTGGATTGGTGAATAATAAACTAGGGCGAGCCGCGGGGAGAGGACGCGCGGGCTCCACGTCGGCCTGCTTCCTCTCTCTCTCCCGCTCGGTGGGGGCCGCCTCCGCCGCCGTTCTGAGGCCAGCAACCGCTCGCTTCCCCTCTGTGTACGGTACGAGCTGAGCGCGACGTCGCGTTTTGGACGGGAGGGGAGGAGGGCGCTAGCGGTGGTGATTCGTGCCACGCGTGGCGGCGCGGCCGCCGAGCTGAGACGGAGAGGCCGGTCGATCGGTGGGCGCGGTCCGTTGGGTTCGTCGCCTCGTGGGCGGACGCGGGAGGTGGATGCGGGATGCGAGGAGAAATGCTTCTGTTTGTGAGCGCCTTGTTGGCGGTTTCCACCGATCACCAGACGGAGGTTGGCAGCGGCACTGCGGCAGGGACGGAGTGTCCCCGCCGCCGGCGATTGCTCGATATGGTAATTGGTAAGCATTAGGCGGCGGCAGGAAGAGGCGTTGGGCATCACACGTCGGCGACGGTGGCAAATTTAGGAACGCCGTCATCCGTCATCGATGGATCTGACGACGATGTGCGATCTAAGACATTGCGGCTGTGCCCCGCATGCAGATGATCTAGTTGTATACAAACTATACATGTTGCTTCGGTTGAAGGCATTGGCGAGAAACAGGGCAGCAGTGCCCACCAGGCACTATCTTGATCGGATGGCCAAGAACGGTAGTAGCTAGAAATATACGGAGTGGAACAGATCACTAGCGCGCATAGGGTTAACCACAAAGTAAAGTAGTTTAATCCGTATTTATTTCAGTTTAGAATTATTATAATCCACTTTATATAAGATTATAATAAATTGGCTTATCATAATTCAGAGGAAAATAAGCTGCAAATTATTTAACAAGTATAAATTATTATATTTGAAAAACCGCAATGATTTAATCCTCTATATAATAAGTTGACTTATCATAATATGGAGGAAAATAATCTGTAAATTGTTTAACAACTATAAATTATTATACTCAAATGATAAAAAACCGCAAAGAATTTATAAGATGATAGTAAACATTTTTTATAAAACTATAGATCTTTCTAGAGTAACAAGTTAAAAAAAATGAGGTTCCACGAACTTTGACAACTACAATCTAAGTTGCTATTATAATAAACTGATCCAATAAGTTGACTATTTTGTTTATATTCTTTTAACCAATAAGCTAGATTATTATAGTATCAAACTAAAACAACCAGACCTTAAACAAAGCCTTTCATACCATTATGCAACTTTTTCAAATCCTTTACTACGTACCGCATTAACTGATTGTCATTTTCCAAATTGAATAGAAAATAAAATAGCTGCCCAGGGATGCGAAGTACAAAAAGATATATACTGAAAATGTGAATTCTGCTTTGTTCCAGACCGCAACATGATGGAATTATGAAATAAGGGCATCCTGGATTGGCGAGCTTGCACTTAAACACCCATACATAGCACTGCTTGGCATCTTTTTACACAAGTTTGCCTGCCCGAATTCGGAGTCTCGTCGCTTGGAAAACTGTACAGTGTGATCTGTGGACGTGGATTATCTCATTTACAACATATGTACACCGCAACAAACATGGCAAAATTTCCGAAGGCAGTAGACACCTTCGCCAGTTTGCCGGAATAGTAACAATAATAATAATAAAATAATAAAGAAGCATTACATCCTGACTGAAGCTTCTCATACACCATTTCCCCTCATTATTCAAAGATCCTCAACCTGGGCAGAGTACTGGCAAGCAAAACAAAAACAACAAATCAGTACAAAAATGTATGCACCGTGTGAGCTAGTAGAAGGTTTTGGAATTTCATGTACACCATAGACGTGCCAAATGGTGAGCACATAAATGATGCAATAAATTTGATGGTATTGAACTGGTTATATTCATTTATAAATGTTTCCCTTTTGCTGCCCTTTGATGCTACTCTGGTAACTGCGTGCGACAGACTGAAAGATTCACTACTCCACTATATTTCAGATCCACCAATGGATTAAGCACAAGGCCTAAATCAAAGGAAACGGGAATTGTCATTTTCTAGTGCATAGATATGGTATGCAACAAACAGGTGTGAAGAACCTTATGACAGAACAGGACAGTCCAGTTTATAAAAAAAACAGGCATGGCAGATGGAGCGACACCTTTCGACTGGTTTATATCTTACAAGCATTTGTTCCCAACTTCCCACTCAGTAAACACCTTGTCCTTAAATCCACAGCTTAGGCCATATCAGCATTTGAATGGAGATATGCTGGATCCGTGAAAACACATGTAAAATGTTCCACCTAATTCATTAAATTTATATGTTGAATAATAACTGATTTCAGCGTTTAGGAATTAATAACACCCAGATTACATTTGGACCCGCTTAGTGCACATCATCATCTAGTAGGTGGTGAAGACTTTTGAAGTTCAAAATAAATGTAGCAATGCATCAGAGTTCTATATAAAGATCCTTAAAGCATATAGGCTGGGTTCCAGCCTGCTAGTGAGCTTCGCACAACTTTCACCCATTAACCTCAGCAGGGGAGATGATCCCAAATGGTAGCAGACTAGCAAATTTTTTTTTCATAAAATCTGTAATTTGGCATACTTTAGTCACAGTAATCCAGTTTTTCTTCCAAATGATAACTTGTTTGTATGCTTTGTTTTGTGTTGCTCTCATAGGGTTAGCAGGTTATGCTACCAGATAGACTAGACTGAAATTCAAAGCAATTAACAAGATTCAAGTAATGAAAAAGGCACGAAGGGTGAGAGGGAAATATGAAAAGGGTAGCACAAGTCTTGTATACTAAGTCAACAAAACTAAAATTTTGACAGTTAACATCCTAAACTTTGCAATACCGTTCATATAACTCCCTATGGTGGTTTCAGCTATGTGGAAGCTTAAACAAGCAGTTTTAGCCAGCTAAGACGAAACATTAGTACTTAATAAGTCCTCAGTTCTTGATTTGTACTCAGTTGTGATGACATATTAGCATTGTGCCGGTTCATAGTTGTTGGTGAGAGAGAAGAGGGTAAAAAGGGGGAAATTTAGTGAAGATTTTGATGCAAATTACAAACTAGACAAAACTACTATGCAATACCATTCTATGGGGTTATTTCAATGGTATTGCAACGTTTAGGAGGTTAGATGCCCGGTTTGATGTTTGGGGGTGATAGACAGAATCTCATGTAAAGTTCAAGGGGGTATTTAGACTTTTTTCCCAAAAAGGTATACACAGTGTTACATTTATCTCAATAAAAGGAAAGATTATGACAAGGTTGGGGTTCAGAAACCATGTTTGTCTACGCCTTAAGAATCACCACAAAAATCAAAACATAGGGTTCAAGCGTAAAATGATGCAATTAACAGTTTTTTGCTACAAAGACATCAACTTTGAAGACAATAAACTATAGAATGAAGCAACAATCATACCAGCAAAGGTGTCTTTATGGCTCAGGACTTCTAACTTTGATCTCCATTAATTTCTCAACAGGCTGTCTGCATATGGGGCATTTATCTGACTGAAATCTTAGTGTTTTTGCACATTCACTGCACATGCACTAGACAAAATAGGGCCAATCAGTCAGCCAATTTAAGGCAATGTAAGTTAGATCTGGAAAAGCAAAAGTACAGCTGTAGGCTACAGGCTGCAGTGAATCAAGTACTTACCAAATGCCTACAAGGAAAAACAGCAGTGTCCCTTGGCTCTGTCAAGCAGATGACACATTCTTTCCCCGTATCACCATCATCAGTGTTGGGAACATCAGCTTCAGTCGAGTTAACAATCCCAAAAATTTCTTGTAGCTCATACTTCACTCCATCAACCCACAACATTTGCTTGACAACTTTAACTCGAAGGTCATTGTGATGGTTCTCTATAACAGCAAGAGTAATTTGTGCCCGGGTGGAATTTACTGGCTGATCACCTTCCTCTGGAGAGGGGTGAGCTTCTGCATAAACTACCAGTGGGAATACTTCCCCTGAAGGATTTGAAAGCTCATCCAGAGAAAAGAATCCCAAATCAACACCAGATCCAGAGGGCTGGACAAACTTTTGAACCAACCCTTTCTGGAAGGGTATCTTTGTAGGTGTTTGTAATTCCGGATATACAGAAGAAAATCTGCAGCCTTTTCCTTCCCCGGCAAAGTAATAAATAGTTATACTGCAAAATACAAGGATAAGTTCTACTATGGTATTCAAACAATAACTATAGATAGAAATTGACCAAACTGACATGGTTGGATATCTACAAAGCCCATAAACTTTCCTAGGAAATGCATTTTATACAACTATCTAACGCTTCATTGGACCAAACTACCATGAAATATTCCGCACACTGCAGTAGTACATACAGGAAATGTTAAAATAACCTGAACAACATATTGCATAGTTACCGAGGTTGAACATCTAATGTTAAGTCTGCAAATGATGTATTCACCTTTTTAGTACAGCGTTTGCTTAAGATTAGGCATCTACTACTGGAGGTTTCCTCTTCTCCTTATTCCTTTTATTTAGATTTACTTTTAAAGTGAAAGACAAGTTCTGACCTACAAAATTACAAGATTAAACATTAGCCCAACAGCAAAGAGCACGAAGATGCTTGGATATCTAGAAATTTCAATTTTCTATGTCAAGAGAGAGTTGCAGCATCACAAAGCTCATTAGCTCCATTTTATAGTTTCAAATGATCAAATCCCAGGAAGAGTTTGTTCTATCTTTTGTCCTTTCAATGCACGAAATCCTACAGTTCAATTGCCAGAAAGCAGTAGGTACACAATGCAAAATCAGCACAAGAAATTAACACCCTATCACAGTTCCAGACACATCAGTCCTAACTCTAGCCTTACCTGCCGTCAGTCACAGCGTCGAAGGTGAAGGCGACGAGGCGTCGGTCGGGGTCTGCGTCATCGCGCACGAGCCTGATGGTGTCCTTGTGCAGGTTGACGTCGTTCTTCACCTTCCGCGCCTGCTGGTGCTCCACGAACTCGGGCGGGGGC
>KE371122.1:0-16066 GCA_000418225.1 Zizania latifolia | reverse complement strand
GTCGACGGCGCCGCCGACAGGTTCGTTCCTGGTCCTGTAGTGTACGAGCGGACAGTAGGGCTTACTTTGCATCGGTGTCACGGTGGCAGGGCATGTTTTGTATTTGTCTCACGGTAGCAAATTGTCAGGTGAGGAACCGGTGGTGAGCAGTGAGGAGGAGCAGGCGGCGATTGCAGGAGAAGAAGGGGAAGCTCTTCGTAGCTTCTTGGAGGTAGAGAATTTGGAGTTACTACGCAAAGATCTGTCAGATTTTCTGTACTCCGTTCTTTGCTCCTGATTTGTATGTTTCTATTTCTTACAGGAATTCGGAGACAAAGTGGATGATTGCCTTATCCCGTCACCACGTCTGAAACAGATAGACACCCCTGATCGCCTCGCTGCTCTTCGGTTCCTTGGTATACTTCAAAACATACTTATACCTTGCTCAAGAAGGTTTTCTGGAGTCATGTTTGGTCTGTTTGTTGCAGGGAGCAAGTATAACAGTTTGATAGAGAAGTACCAGCAGCAGGTGGCTAATTGCGCCGAGGAATGTGTGCCGAGGTATGATGGCTTGAAGAAGAAGTACAGAGATGAGTGTGCTGAGCGGCGACGCCTGTACAATGAAATCATTGAGCTGAGGGGTAACATCAGAGTGTTTTGTCGGTGCCGGCCTCTAAGTGCTGATGAGGCCTCCAATGGGTGCTCTTCTATAGTTGAGATAGATCCATCCCATGAGACTGAGCTGCAATATGTTCCATCTGATAAAGATAAGAAGGTCTTTAAATTTGATCATGTTTTTGGACCAGCTGACGATCAAGGTATTAAAAATTCGCTATTTTGTTAAGTCCATTACATACTTTGTGTTTGTGTGAAGATACAGAAACAGGGTGTCAATTATAATTACATTGCAGTGATTATTTGATTGAACAAAAGAAATTTTCTTTGTTCTGATGGTACATTTTTAGACATGATTATGTGCTGAATGATATGGGTCATCTACTCATCTTCTATTTATTTAATGAGACATGATCTTTTTCCCTTCAGAGACTGTCTTTGCTGAGAGCTTACCGGTCGTGCGGTCTGTCATGGATGGTTTCAACGTATGCATCTTCGCATATGGACAGACTGGAACAGGCAAAACCTTCACCATGGAAGGGGTTCCAGATGATAGGGGTGTTAACTATAGAGCATTGGAAGAACTATTCAGGATGTCGAATGAAAGGAACTCGTCTGTTGCATATACGTTTTCAGTGAGCATTCTGGAAGTCTATAATGAAAAAATCAGGGATCTTCTTGATGAAAGCTCTGAGCAAACAGGAAAAAGGTATATTTCCTTTCTACCATTTATTTGATAGTATGCATTTAAATCCTGACTCGTTAGTTTATTCTATTTTAAAATCTAATGTCTTGTTGCATGCAAAGGTTGGACATAAAGCAAAGTGTCGATGGAACACAAGAAGTGGTTGGTTTGATTGAAGCTCCAATTTATACGATAGATGGCGTTTGGGAGAAACTGAAAGTTGGAGCCAGAAATAGATCAGTTGGAGCAACGAACGCCAATGAACTAAGCAGCCGCTCTCATAGGTGAGTTTTTTTTTTGGTATTTCATTATTTGTATGGTATTCCATTTAACTAATTTAGCTATATAATTAGAGCATGCTGATATTTTTCAATATTGATGATAGATCATTTTAGCCTACCTCCACTTGCTTGGGATTGAAAGGCTATGTTGTTGTTGTTGTATTGATGATAGATCATTCTCAATTAAAGTTAAGATGTGTGCTTCTAGAACATTATTGTAATAATAATGGTATTTGGGCTTCTCTTCATATGCAGCTTGGTCAGGGTCACCGTTAGGAGTGAGCATTTGGTGACGGGACAAAGGTGTAGGAGTCACATCTGGCTGATCGACCTAGCTGGAAGCGAGCGTGTGGCTAAAACTGAAGTAGAAGGAGAGAGGCTAAAGGAGTCACAGTTCATCAACAAGTCGCTCTCTGCCTTGGGTGACGTTATTTCTGCCCTTGCCTCAAAAAATGCTCACATTCCATATAGGTCAGTAATATTTAGTGTGCATATAGTTCAACATCTATCTTGTAAAGCTACTGTATGAAGTATAGCTTCATCTCAGCCTCACTTTTTTTCTTTTTGCTGTCAAATAGAAATTCGAAGTTGACTCATCTGCTCCAAAGCTCTTTAGGTAAGATAATTTTTTGTACTAAATATGGGAGAAGTGTGTTGACTTATAGGTAGATGATTGTTTGTAGTTTCTTTTATTGAATCTCTTTTGCGCTGGAATGTCCAATCACATTAACAAATAGATAGATTATTCATGATGGTTGAATTGTTGCAGGTGGTGATTGCAAGACCCTTATGTTCGTGCAGATAAGTCCAAGCTCTGCAGATTCGGGAGAAACTCTCTACTCACTTAACTTTGCTAGTAGAGTTAGGGCTATAGATCATGGCCCTGCTCGTAAACAAGTGGATCCAGCTGAAACTTTTAAGCTCAAGCAGATGGTAATTTTGATTCTTTCATTACTAGATGTTATGAATTATGTATGATATGCCAACTGACATTAACGGAAAACTTCAGACAGAGAAACTTCGTCACGAGGAGAGAGAAAATGCCAAGTTGAATGAAAGCTTGCAATTGATGCAGCTCAAGTATGCTTCTCGTGAGAATGTCTTCCGGACACTTCAAGATAAGGTATTTTGTCAACTGCTATTCTCTAGGATGTCCTGGCATATTTTATGGAACTAATGCTACAATAATGAATATTGTCAACAGATAAGGGAGGCTGAACAAACGTGCAAAACTAATCAGCAGCGGGTAAGTAGGATAATCACACTTCTGTTTAATTCATCAGATATTAGTTAATCACACTTATGTTTAATCCATCAGATATTAGATAATCACACTTCTGTTTAATTCATCAGATATTAGATCCTGCATGTATTTGTGTATTGATAATCACACTTTTGTACAGGTTAGAGAGCTCGAAGATGAATTAGCCCATGAGAAGAAGACTGCTAGGGATACAAGTAGATATACAAAGCCACCAATTGCTCCCACGAGGCAGAGACCACCTCTGGGAAGAATTAACAATCACATGCCACCTTTGGCTCCTTCTAGACTGAGGCTTAGCAAAGCCCCCACAATTCAAAACAAAGAGAACATTCCTGTGATGAACAAAGAATCCTCAGGGCCTGATCTTAGCAAGGCTGTTGGCAAGGCACGTCGCGTGTCTCTGACTCCTGTGATGCGACAAATCCCTCTGCAGCCCAAGAGGCGATCCTCAATTGCGATACTACCATCCCAGAGAGAGCAGCTGTCTGTACTTCCTGAGAAGAGAACAGCATCTCGTCTGTCCCATCTCCAGATGCCCAGGAGATCAATTGCAACATACAATTCAATTCAAGGAACCCCACTAGCAGCTGCAGCGCATGCACCGGTTTATGCAACCCCAGATGGAAGAGGAAAATTGAGGAGAATCGAGTTAAGCAGTAGCAAATTCAAAAGCCCTCCAATGCTGGCCATGTGGAACTCAAAGAACAACAATGCCTCGTCACCACAGCAGAAGCTGCGACTAGTACCAGGTTCTGGAAATGCAAGCAAGCTATGCTTCAGTGTTCAGAAAAGAGTAATACTGGGTTCGCCTGCTCCATTAAAAAGTGGTCTGCTGTCTGGTGCTGGCATCTTCAATCCAGCTCTTCGTGAGAAACTTATGGTGGGGAAATCAAGGAATGCACAGCGCGTGTTCAACACCAACAGGAGGAAGTCTGTCCTCTAAGAGTCTAAGTATTTCAGAAGTGAAGGCCTGTAAAATGTTTGGATGTTCAAACAGTGATGCAGGACAGGAATATTGACAGTTGTTGTTTTTTCACTTCCTTGAAAGCCATATATATCCGCACTCATGGCTGGGAGTTTGTGTTGATATGATGTCTGTGTTAGGGTTGTAATTTACCCACATTAACCTCTTTTAAATGATTGATGTTGTTAGTGTTCCTTTAAGTCTTTGTTGTATAAATTCCATACAGTTGCAATAATCCAATGGGTAGAGACCACTACCCCAACTGTCAGATTGTCAGTTAAAGATCATCACATCTGCAAATGTTAGAGTGGCACTCATATGAAATCATGGAAGATGCCTCCACGGCATTACTATTCAACATAATCATTGATGAATCACGAAATTGCAGTACTGGGTATCATTGAATTGCATAATGTTCAGACCTGCGTCTTTCAATTAACCAGTGAAAATTCAAACAACATGGTTCCAAAGAATTACATTGCTGCACCAAAAAAAGGTCCTATCAGCCAAAAGCTCAAGAACAATTTAACATAATCTGATTGCACAACTGTCAACTGTAAAAGAATTAGTAGTAGTCAGGTCCTAACCCTCAGTGAAAATGTAGGGTGTAAATCAAATTGGTCAGCTACATCCTTGGAGAGCCTGACTGCTGTATCTTCCCCGCATTAGCTCACTCTTGCAAGACTCGTCAATGGCACGGCTATGACTTAAATCTTTAGCCCCATTGACGCCATGAACTTGAATAGGTCTCTCTAGTACAAAAAACACTGCTTCTTTTTCCAATTGCAAGCAGTAGCTTCTGAACGTCTCTAGATTCACCTTCAACCTGAAGTCCAGATTAAACAACAAATCCAGCTCAAGTCGATTCAACTCTACTGTGCTAATTCCCCCAACTCTAGCATAGAACGCATTATTGAAAAACCTGCAAAAAAATTGTATCCAGAGAGTTATTGGGAAGCCATGTAATGTGGTTGTGTGCTGATGAACACCTAGAGAGCATATCTCAAGTTCTCCACATCTCACCAACTAACCAAAGCAAGTCAGCAAGGTGTATGTAAGATCAAAGACTAATCAAAGTCTTAAATCATACTAGAACATACTACGAAGCAGATGCACACATAATGACATAATGTAACTGAATACCAGTTGAAGGAGGTTCTTACGCGTCATCTGTAAATTTGGCAGCAACCACCACACATGTGATTAGCAAGCGATGAACACTAAGGGATGTCATGTATACATGTGGCTGCTGTAGATATCTCTCCATGTAGATAAGGGCCAACACAAAGCAAGACGGACTGCAGTCTGAGTACTTGAAAATGCGTTCGGTGTAAAGCTTAATACTAAGATCTGGAGCCCTCTGGCCATGAAAAATTGTGCTTGATTCCTTTAATTTTTTGGAACCTAGTAATTCTTCATTCTTCTGAACTGCTCTGTCAAGATAAGTTGCAAGAAGCAACAGAACCTTGGGAAATTCAGTATCTTTTTTCTTCGATGATGATACCGTCAAACCCAACGACATGTAGCTCTCTATATGCTTATCGCCGCCGTCAGTTATGAATGAACCCATATCCAGACATCAGTGCTGTAAAGATAATGAAGATGTTACCCAACAAATTTTCAGTAAAACATTACCGGTTTTATACATTAACACAAAGAATGAAGGATCTGAGATTCTGGAAACATTGTTCAGTCAAATTGGCCATGGAATTGCATCAAAAAAGAATGGCAAGATGCAAAAACAGCAAAAGATTTTTGTGAGGTCTCTAAATGTTTCCATAAATTAGCTCTCTATGATATGCAAGATATACTCAGAATGCAATTTCCAACGTAACAGCTCGAGCCTGCTTCACAGTAATCAGCGATACCAACTAGCTGGGTGATGTACCCATCTTGGAACATTATCGATTATTTTTTCCACTCCCATGATCCAATCCTGAACAAATTTTCCCTGTTTGGCGTATTTTGCCTCATTTATGATTCTAAATCACACACAAAAAACAAACGGGTAAAGATTTTGCAGGTAATACTGAGCCCAAATCTATACCAACTTACCAAGAACTCGGCCAACCCTCAGATCATGCCGACAAGTAAACTTCTGCTTATTTCAAGCGCATAGATTGGTTTGAATCGACTAGAGGAAGAAGAAAAACATTGGACTGGACAAGGTCAGAATCGCGCCTAAACCCAAATGCCGCAGATTTGAGCTAGCTAGCTAGCACAGCATGTTCTATAACTTCAGATCTAACTAATTGGAAAGATAGAGTTTGACAGATGCATGGATGGATTCTTACAGCTTGCTCTAGCTTCAGCTTGTGGGGTGGCTTGTGGGCTCATAGGCCACAGCCTGACACTCTTCAAGTCTTGAGCAGGCTGAGGCGCTGAGCACTTGAGCAGGGAAGCAGCTGCTCCTGTTTGCTCAAATCTGAGAGAGAGAAGAGAGAAGTTTCTTTATCTTCCACCATATGATATGTCATCATCTGCTGACAGTGATAATATTGTATGTTTGTATTAGGGTTATAGATTCTAAGAGATAACTGATAAGTATTTAGTTGATAAGAATTCGAAGCCAGTGTCTCTTAGTTTCTATATTTTTATTTATTGTTAGATTCTATATCTATTAAATTTTATGATCTCGATATAGATCTAAAATGAAAAAAATTGATCATATATCCTCTATTTAGATGAAAATTGAGGATTTATCCTTCTGGTCTACATGTCATTGACTTAAGTAGACTTTACATGTCATTAAGATATGGAGGGTAAATTCTTAATTTCTATATAAAGAAATGATATATGATTAAATCTCCCGGAATAAATTTGGACTGTTTAAATGAGATTAAGAGTATAGAAGTACCCGTTAAAAGCTTCACTAAACAGATTCTTAATATTAAGATGCTTATAATATTAACATGCTTATGTTTACCTCATGGGAAAAAAAATAAAAACTCTTTTTAAAAACGTGGCGTGCTTGTGCTCCTCGCCTACTGTTCCTTCTTTGTTTTTTTATCATTGAAACTATTCCTGTTTCGTTATCCTAGTTGTATAGCAATATCGATCAGTGGAGAGTAGGCAAAATAGCACACAAGTTTAGGGAAACGGCCGCTCGGCTAGGGCTGTCGCTACCTAATACCTATCACTAGCTCATCTGCTGGTGTTTTTTTTCTATGGATGTGAGGACTGAGGATATAGCTCGTGACATAAAAATGGAAAACTCATGTACTCTCTCTCCTAAAATCTTTATGCTTAGATATATATTAAAAATATATAAAAAAGATTATAATATTCTTTTTAGGTGAGTATGTCTAAACTCGGAAATAGTTAGATACAATAATAAATAATAAAATCTAAAGATAAAATTACTATATTTAGAATAAATTTTAAAATAAATTTTAAACTCTAGAGACACTACATATTTTAGGACATAACAGAGAGGCAGAGAGTAGTTACAGATTTTTATAATCCGATAAAAAATCTAGTCAGTTTGAGAAAGTTAGAGGTTTTGAAAGTACAACTGTGTAACTGCATCTGACGTTTTTTTTCACAGAATATTCGATAAGACTCGGACAACCGATTAATAAGCCGCTGACGAGATAGCGGCACCTACTCCCGTATTTGTCCCTGTCCAGCGACGTCAGGCTGGTGCGCAAGACATCCATTGCACACCAACACATGTATACATGCACGGTCCACGACAAGTTTAGGAGAAAGACGAACCGATTAGCATTTCTGCATTGTTTACACGAAGAACACTGATTGCTAATTGCAGCACTAATACACCGCTCGATCTTATCCTCTCCATCCTCCATACAGTGACATACACGGAGCTCTGGACTGGGAAGTGAGACTCTAAACAAGGTGGCTAATGGCTATGCCAAGGCCAACAAATCCAAACCTATCCCAGCCTAGGCTGGTCCGAGACATGGCTTAACCACCGGTCCCCTTAAGCCATGCTCTTATCAAGATGAGATGGGCACTGTCTAATCGAATGAAGGATGCTACAATGTTGTCGGTGCCATCGAATGCCAATGTCCAACGCCAGAAACTTTTATCTGTACAGCATCTCCAGCATCATCTGTTAGGTGGTGGTGGCGTCAAGGTCTCAAGGATGTGGATGGGGCTCATGGAGTCACGTCGTCTGCGAGTTCCTGTAGCTTGGCCTTAGCGCCTTAGCGAAGAAGGTGCGGAGCTCAGGGATGACGCGTTGGATCAGCTGAGGGGACCTGCATTGCAGAATGGCATGGTATGGGATTTCGGCTACCTAAAATGCGTCAGAATAATGCACAGCTTTGGCCCTAGAAACTGGATCCCAGGGAGAAAAGATAGTAAGATACCCAGGTCTGATGCAAATCTTTTCAAACTGCTCCAAGACAAATAGGACACATGTATGTCTGAGTGACAACGCATGAAAAGCTTCAGATAAGTCGTACATGTCAGAAATGTTATCTATATTCACATCCTGCAAGCCAAATATATTAAATCAGATGAAGCCATCATGTTAAGCATAGAACTTACCGCTAAACAGTCCTAAATACCTGTGCAATTGTATATTCACAGAGACGTTTGAGACCTTCTAATAGATACTGATCAGCAGCTCTAAGAAGATCCTGAGAGATTTCACTAGTTACCTCCACTGATCCTGTATAGATAAATCTGCATAAACCAAATAGGATTTTTCAGACTCTATTTTAGCAGGCATTGGCCTACAAACCACAAAGGAACAAAAAGAACTACAGATCCGCACATAGATGTAAACACAAGAATGGCCAAGCAACTAAGCAAGAAGAAAGCTCAACAACTGACTTACCTCATCATGAGTTCAAACACGTTCCATTTGATATTTGGAATTTCTATGTCTCTTGCATCCTTTTCCTGGTTAAGAAAACGATATTTGAGTTACACATGTATCAGCTTCTTTGAAGGTCAAAAAAATTATTACCAACAGGAATTATTCACCTATGGAACAAAATCCACATCTAACAACGACGACGACAACAAAGCCTTTTAATCCCAAGTAAGTTAGGATAGGCTAGAGTTGAAACCCAACAGGAGCCATTAATCAAAGTTCACATCTACCAACCAGAAAAGAAATGTTATGTCAAGACTTACCCTATACCCACCATCGAACATTGCACGAAATGTGTCTGAAGAAGCAAGCAAAGCAATTCTATGTGCATAAAAGCGCTTCCCTGGAAACAAAAAGAATATGATAAGCATGGACCTAATGAAAAAAACAGAAAGTATCTAGAGTGACTTTCTGACGACAGCAGGTTCTAGAGAGTATCAACCTTCCACCAAGAAAGTAACATCTGAAAGCGTTGAATTGTTCACATATTGCTCACCAAGATAAACCTAGAATTGAAGAGTAATATTTAGTAACAGGTATTGCCAGAATATGGATGGATGATCAATCCCTCCGTAGTCAGTACTATATCTTTCAGTCCAAGATTGCACACATTAGGTGAGACGCCATGTTAATAGGACAGAATGCCAGGCTTACTTCCTTACATGTTGTGTGTGCTATTGCTCTAAAGGTTGAGAATAAAAATGATCCATAGAAATCTACATGCATAAATACTCTCTGAGTGAATCCGAATCTTGCTACTATCCCCTTGGTCATGTCTGACAAAGTTCCTGAAAATGTTGACAATTTTTGTCTTGTAAATCCCCAATAAGGGAAATGAACGCATGGCTTGCTCAGAGAGTGGACAGATGTGATGGACACATCCTAAAAAACAAAAATGGGAAATCACACAAAGAGCTGACTATGAGATGTGTAGAAACTGATAGTATCATGACGCCATGCAATTTGTAAGACGAGGCACTATAAGTACTTACAACAGATGCTTGTATTGGTTTACATGACCCATGAGGAAAACCATGGTTTCGAAATTTCATGGCAAGAGTGGTTGCACGGCAATATTACAATCAAGATTGTCTAAAAAATTCATGATCAAGATAAGCAATGAGACCAGACAACATGAACAAGACAAAAGGAAGAAAAGAGTCAACCCCCTAAAGTATAATAGATGATCTAAGTAGATTTTTTTCCCTAAAAAGAAATGCTAGCGCTGTGTATGAGTGGATGAAATAGTGCATTGGCCATGACAAATTATCCAGTTTGTTCACAATTTGGAATGATACACCAAATAATAGGATGGTATAGGTTACACAGATAATTATAGGCTATTCCAAAAAACTAAAGGTACAAAAATTCAAAGAACTGTTGGATAATTCAACTGAAATGTCACAGTATGTTAAAAAAATGCCGCACAGAAATATACAACCTACTACTCTTTTTCAACTTAAAACTAACATTAAAATTTAGCTATTAATATTCACATTGAGCAGGCCTAAGCAGTGATATTGCAAGGCTGCTCCTGTAGTTAATATACTGCAACACTGTTTCACAGCTATCAAAATTCATTAGTTTGCATTTTAAATACTGCAACATTTTTCTAAAGCCTTCTATGCTTAAACTTTAGCTACTGTGATGATGTCGGACTTAGCAAGAAGACAAGGACATATGTTGCATATTTACTTTTTTTATATATCCACCTCCAATTTCCTGTCAAAATACTATTCAACCAGACTATCAGGCAACAGTTGGTCTGTTTTGTTGTATTAAATCCAGAAGAGATGAATCATGCATTTTCAACAAATATACTCTTTTGAACTGTTCTTTTTACAAAAAGCCCTTTTCCACACTGATTATACAATAAAAAACTTGGCATCTCAGCGTTACAACAGTTCAGTTAGTATCACTGTGAAGACTTTTGCATAGCGCACCACATTCAACTCATAAATCCCTTGGAGTAAATAAGGTATAAGGAAATTTTGATTTGAATTAAAAAATCATTTTTCCTACCTGTGGTGTTGGAGATGGAGGCGCAGCATCCATGGGAGAAAGTGCTGCAGCTTTATTGGCCAATTTGTATAGTGCTACCGAACTGTCGAGCTGATGTTTCAGGCTCACCGAAACCAAAAGATCAAGAAGCAACTCAAGACCTGAAATAACCCAGAATTTAATCAATGGTAAATGTAACACGAAGGAAATAAAAGGAACATTTTTAATGTATTTCAAATTGTTCATTTGGTCATACCATTGTTATCAATAAAAATTGTTCTCTGATCTTCAGGCACACAGAGGTGTGCCAGGGCCAGAGCAACACGCCTCTGCACAGATTTTTCTCCTACTCTCATCATATAAAGCAAGTGTTTTAACACCTGTAAAAGATCAGACAGGAAACAATTGGACAATCCTACAGTGTGGCAAACAAAGGAAAAGAAAAGATCTAGTGAGCACTGAGCACAGCTTACTCGTCCATTTATCTTCTCCTCTAACCTCTTTAATGTCTTAGCTACACAATCCTTTGTGGCCTGAAATTTAAAATGACTTAGTTGACCTCAGTTACATGAAAATAGATAAACAATTCTATGATGGATGGCATACCTGGACAATGAATTCTCCATCTTGCAACTTTTGTACACCTCCTACTTTAATGAAGTCAGATACATAGTCCTATAATAAGAAAAGTATAGTAATTTACTTTGAAAAATTGAAGAGAGGCCGTTCCCTTCTCAGAAGGAACATCAAATTATTAATCTACTAGTGGGGAAAATTGTTCATAAACTGGCTACCGTTTTGTTTAAATAATCATGAATTACCTCATTATCAGCAACACCGTAAAGGGCAAAAGCAGCATTATGTTGCAGAGACCCATTTTTTGAGTCGAGTAGCTTTAGTAGAGGGACCAAACCACCATTATATGCAATCCCAGCTTGGTTATGTGTGTCCTAGGAAACAAATGAATTTCTCAGTGAAATTGATTAGTGCAGGCCACAATTAAGATCCTTAAAATGTTTAAAGCCTAGCACTTTGAGAATAAAATAACTAGGCCCGTGCTGCAAAGATCTGGACTCTTCATCACTGACATACATAGTGTGCTCTTGCACAGAAAAGGATTGATAGGGAAAAAACTAAAATATCCAGCATGATATACCAATGATCATTTGGACATGTTTCAGCTGGTGCATTGCACATGAAGCGATACCACGGCAATACATGGAGCTTCTAGCTTATGAAGACCACAACATATTATTACCACCATTGTTTTTTGGTACGTAAAGTTATTTAATTTTTGTATGACTGCATGTGGATTATCCCTTACATAAATATAGTTGAATAATCTAGAAAGGAAGTTCTCTAATTAGTTATTAAAATTTGTTGATGTTAAGTTCTAGTGATGTATTTTGCATGGGTGATTTACTGATTTTACGCTGTTCTCTGAAAGAATCAGCTAATGACAATATGGAGCCTACCCCTCAGCCCATAGAATCATTCCACAAGCACAGATTCAAGAGGTTTACAAAGTAGTAAATGTTAGTATATTACCCATCACAGGTCATAAGATAATGAATGTAGTGGAAAAATGAACAGACAAAAAGCACAAATCTGCAAAATGAACATTTGATTCAAGTGCTCAACAGTTAGTATAAAATTTTCCTGTATCAAGACTTCAATTATTCATGATATATCATAACTAAACTGTCATAATTCACAACTGCATCAAAGGCTCTAATAAGAAAGTACACAATGTAGGTAAGGAGCCTGCATGGCTACATCAATTCTATCAAGAGTGAAAAGCCATTATAATATTCTCCAAGATATACTGCTATCTTTGCATCCCCACATACAGCTGCCATTGACACAGAAATGAAGAGGAGTGGAGTTAACTAAGTGCTATATCACTGATTCACTGTCAGTGTTGTTCTTCTTTCAATGCTACATCCCGAAAATACAGAGTAAATCAGCAAACAAACATAAGCAATCGGATTGGCATGGCTAATAAAACAGGAATAATGAATTAAACCTGGGCAAGCCTTCCAAGGGCAAAAGCAGACATTTCTCGGAGTTGGACATCAGCTGACTGTAGCATTTCGATTAGTGGTCGGACTGCACCTCTTTGCATAATATGGACCTATAACGAACACACATGCACAGAATATTTAGCAATGAACAAGTAAGAACATATCAGCTTCTTTTGATTAGCATCTTCCACATTTTAATCTTCTATTGTACACAAAATATTTAGCAAGTTCAACTCGCAAAGCAATGAGTTAGGTTTGAAAAACACGGTAGAACAGTGATATCTCACACAAGAGTACAATACCAAGGGGAAAGTACTTCAGTTTTGTCTGTTGCTCTTCTGCTGCATCAACTCATGATAAAAGAATTAAAAACAAGCCAACTAACAATGAATGGAGAACCATTGAGTACCTTGCAATCAGAGTCAGCTGAAGCAAACTGCCCTAGCAACAAAGCAGCCTCTCTTTGACTCTCCGTACAGCAGGAACTGCAAAACAAATAATCATAAGATAACAAGTAACCTATTCTTCTCAAGTTAAAGCACTGAACTACTGAAGTTAATCAGTCTTCAGAAATGTGTTGCACAATGATATCTTTGAAGTAATTAGACGTATGGCCTGTTCAACCAAGCAAGCAGTTACTACTGTAGTAATTGGAAATTTGGAAAGTACTCATGCAGAGCTAAGGTTATAGTTGTCAGGAGTAGAATTCAACAAACATATACAGTATGATTCATGCATTCAATGTTTTTCGAATACAGTTCAAAACTATGAGCCAAAACTGCATGACAATCATACCTTAATAACCCAATTACAGGTTGAAGGGCCCCTGAATTAAGAACCTCTTTCTTGATATTTGGGGATGAATGAACCAAATTTCCAATGACGCCAACCTGACATGTCAACAGAGTATTTATTGGCGTGCACTATAATAAACAGAGCATACATAGGATTACTTCCTAAACTAGGGTGGAATTCATGCAAGATTGTTCTAATTCATGTAGGATCAATAGAATATTTCAAATTTAGCCTGGCAGTCCCATCAGCTGGCCTAATAGAACCAGTTACTCGGATAGGCCATCTTCCAGTCAAATGACAGAAAACTGACACAAGATAAACCATGGTGGGACCTAAGCATCCTCAACATTGATAGTAAGAGACCTCAAACTTGTTTTAGCAATTCAGTATCCAAACATGATATTTCCCACCTTCATTTAACCTGTAGATGGACCTAATTGGCTTGTTAACCAAATTCATGCTAAGTTTTCAGCGTGTTAATTTATGTTTTGTCCAAGACATGCAAGCTTACATGCTTTAATATGTTCATGCACTAGGCTTGTTTCATCCAATCAAGTATAACAATCCTCCTGTCCAAATCAATAAAGCCAAATTTGGGTGTGTTTATGAGATTGATCAACATTTTTCTCTTGACAAATACACTTCGAAAACTGGATTCTGATTCATCTTAAATCTTAATATGAAGAAATATTATTTATCTGAGGTTAATTCTAGTCTATACATCAGAACTAATGTGAGTTATATGTTTAAGAGCACTATCATGATGCTCCAATGTGAATGTTAATGAATTCACACCTTGCATGCAAGGAGCGTTGAACAGTTTATGCATTGCACATAATGTAAATGCCACATAATGGTAAACAAGATATAACATAAGCATTAATCAATTAAGTTCTATTTCAACTAAAAACAATTATGAGTTATCTCCATAACATGTAGCTATGGTTTAACATGTTACTGATTTCACCACCACTGTAGGTAGCACTTTAGTTATCGATTCCCCTATGCTGCTTTGAGGTATAGTTAATTGATCTGGATGTTGTTCGTTGCCATATACTGTTTGGAGTTCAAAGTAGTAAAAAACACAAATCAACTTCAGTTAAACACAACTTTAAATAAAAATTACTACAGTAAACCATGAAACAGTGTGGTTCAGCCGTTCTGGGGAAAAGAGCACAAACCGATTTTTGTAAAAAAAATAGTTCTACTGTAGAAGTGCAGTTCATAACCAAAAAAAGAATTATTTAGTCTTACTGCTTCGTAGTGAATTGCAGCATCCTCTGATCGAAGCATTAAGATCAAAGTTGGCAAAGCATTGCAATCAACAATCTGCATCAAGGGAAAATTTCAGCACAGATGAGTATTTTATATATGTAAATATGGATGCAACTGTGCCACTGTGGTGTTAAAATATATCATAATGCTGGCTTCATTATTTTAAATTTGACGTCTCACCTGGCTTTTGTTTTCATCATTTTTGAAAGCCAACGTCCTCAAGGCCCCTGCAGCTGCCCTCTGCACCTTAAGATCCTGTGATTCCAGCAATTCAACAAGAGGTGGAATCCCACCTTCAATTCTGCAGTAAATCAGCATTAAAAAACATCATCAAAATTCCCCAACCAGATGAGAACAAAACCATCAGCAAAGTATAGAAGAAAACCTGACACAAGTTTTGATATTGCTATTTTCATGAGCTAGATTGGTGATTGCATCAGCTGCTCTCCTGATAACACTGTTAACTGCCCTCAAGTTTGCTGCATTTTTTTGCCTTTTTAAGAGACTCACCAGCAGTGGTAAGGCACCAGCATCAACTATAAGTTGTTGATGTTCAGGCTGTTATGAAAACACCAAGTAAATGATTAGATTTCAAATATAACTTAGGTCAGATACATAATAGTAAAGCTGGCATGCTCAAGAACACTAGGGAGCTAGGGAACACTATGTCTACTCAAAAGCTATCAATACCCTCTGTGTAAAGTGTCATGTGTAATTGTACTCCTGTTACATTTTGCTAGACAATAGTTTATTTGAATGTACTCTTAATGGGGCATTTGAGATGACACAACAATAATCGAAGCAATCATATGATGAAACTACAGCACAAGGAACCTTTACCTTAACAGCTAGGAGGCCAAGAGCGAAGGCAGCCCCCTTCTCAACCTCGTGCTCGAACGGCCGCGGCTGCTCCTCCTCCTGCGCCACCGCCAGGGCAGGAGGCTCCTTCAGGTGGCAAACCAACGCGGGCACGGCGCCGCCCTCCACAATCGCGTTCACAACCTCTTCTGCGAAAAAACACAACATCCAGATCTGTCTCAGCAACGGCCCGTGGCGGGTGCGGTCGTGCGGAAAAGCACGGATCGGCGCGACGGGCGTGGGATTAGGTGGGGGAGGTTACCGTTTTTGGCGAGCTCGGCGAGGACGTGGGTGGCGCGCTTGCCGGCGGCGCGGTCCGCGTGGCGCCAGGAGAAGCACCGGTTGAGGGCGTCGACCTGAGTGCGGACCTCGCGGGCGAGCGAGGCCTGGGAGTGGCGGCAGCAGATCTCCGGCCCGGCAGAGCCTTCTTCCTCGTCCTCGTTGTCGTCGTCGCCGCCGGCGCTTCCGATCGATGACGG
>KE371121.1:24829-37611 GCA_000418225.1 Zizania latifolia | reverse complement strand
TTTCCCTCCGTACACCCAACACATCATAGACCAACCTCTTATCATCCTCTCTCTGTCTTTATGTAGGCAAGCATATCATAGAGGACAGCTTGCCCACACAGGTTAATGGAGATGGGTGAGGCACAGCTCCTCTCTCTTATCCTCGATGGGATCTGTTGCTATTTACATATGGAGGATACATAGTAACAACGGGCATTGATTAGCCTTTGTTTGTCGGATCTAGCTAGCCAGCGTAGAACTCAAGACAAAAATTACTAGGGTCTAATATAACCCAATAATCTGATTATCACATATTTTTAAATTTTTGTTAGGCTAAAATAACTGAAAATAGAGATCTTAGCATGTATTCTATGTACCAGATAAAATCTTGTTGAGACATGGTCTTTCATTCAGGTGCCTCTTTCTAGGGTGAAAATCCAGATCTTTTTGAAGTTGTGAACCGAATGTTGGTAAAAAGATATAAATTAAAGGAGCCTCTATGGTACAACATATACCTTCTAAGGATGTAATACTTCTAATTAATCAGCCTTTAATTCAGTATCATACAATTCTGCATGCATGCACGTAAAAATAGAAAAAAATATGAAGAGATAATAGATCATCTTATTGAAGTCTAAGCCGTTAGATAAAAAACAATAAACGGTCCACAATCATTTAGTTGTATATAAAATTCTCCTAAATTAAATCTTTTTGACAAAGTTAAAGCCCTATAAATGATGTTTTTGACAGAGGAAGTAGGATGCAAATGGTTGCCCATATTGGAGCATGCATGTATTATATGCCAAGTTTTAGTGGGATATAAAGTTTAGGTTGTCTACCTCCATCGTTCCATAGTCGTGACATGACAATATATGTACATCATATTTTACTCGATGGTATAGTATATATAATGACTTTGTATATATATATATATTGGTATATACTACGACAAAGATCGGAAGGTATATATAGCTTCTTCTCTTATGAAAGAAGAGCTGAATTGAAGTTGAAATCCTCGTTTGTCTGTAGCAAGAGGAAACGAACGTATAGACACACAGCACCGACAGCCTTGTTCGCCTTATCTAATTAACGTACATGTATACGTACGTAGGAGCTAGGTCGGTCGAGCGTACGTACAACGTAGCTGTATATCCAGCCGTGAGAGATTTCTCTTACGAGTTCCGGACATCGATCCGGAATCTCTCGAAGAATCCGGTACACTACCCCCTCTCGTAAATATATACTCTGTTTATTTTATATTATAAGTTATTTGTCGCTATATTACTCTCTTGTTATTTTATTTTATAAGTTTTTTGACTTTCCATTAAATTCAAACTTCTTTGAGTTTGAGCAAGTTTAAAGAAAATATATTAATATCTGAAATATGAAATAAACATATTATTAACATATATTTTATGGTGGATTTAATAAAACTAATTTGATGATATAGTTATTGGTATATTTTTTAATAAAATTAATAAAAGTTAGATAAGTTTAATTCATAAAAAGTTAAACGAATTATGATACGGAATAGAGAAAGGATATATGTACACGTGTGGGTGTATATACTGCATCCATCACCGTTTTGATTTCGGATCGAATTCCATGCAACAACTAGCTATTGTTAATAAGGATTTATTTGGTACAGCTTTAAATTTTAGATGATTTGGAATTGTGAAGCTAAAAAAATAGTCTCACCCTTTTATATATTTTTTAGAACAAATCCACTATCTCTGGTTTAAAAATTTAAGAATTTAATAGTGTTTAGTTCAGCTCGCTCTATCGATAAGGAACTAGAGCTAGAGCGTACCAAATAGGCCTAATTCATTCCCGTGACCCATGTATCCAAATCCTTCCATTTGGTTTGGATACTTGAATCAATGAGGCTAGTTGAAAATATGTTATTATTGAACATTTTTAAATTATTAAAATTGTAATACACGTGAGGATTTATCCTACCGCTACGACGTGGAGCCCACGTGTCAGCTGATCCGGATACCCCGGTAGCCTATTTAAAGCCAGCTCGGTCCTCCTGCTGCTCCAAGCTTCCACACTCTCGTCGATCGTCGCTGATCGCCACTCTCTCCCCACGTCGCTCTCAAGTGATCTCTACTCGTTGCAGCTTCCCTGCTAGCTTAGCTAGCTTGCTCTGTTCGGTGCTCTCCTCTACTAATTCGCCGGAGTTAGGAAAGACGACCAATAAGCGACCGGCGTCGTGGTCCGGCCGGCCGGCAGAGCAGAGCAGAGTGTGCGTGCGATTAGCACATCAGCATGGTGAACACGGCGGCGGTGGCGGCGAGGGGCGGCAGGAGCAGCAGCGTGCTGCCGCTGGCGTCGCTGAACCACGTCTCCGTCGTGTGCCGGTCGCTGCCCAGGTCGCTGAGCTTCTACCCCGACGTGCTCGGCTTCATCCCCGTCCGCCGCCCGGGCTCCTTCGACTTCGACGGCGCATGGTACACAACTCTGCTTTTTAATAACACCCCCTCTCCTCAACACGAATCTTTAATCTGATCGATACCTGCAACTCAATATTATCTCGCAGGCTGTTCAACTACGGGATTGGCATCCACCTGCTGCAGTCGGAGGATCCGGACAGTCTGCCGGAGAAGACGGAGATAAATCCTAAAGATAACCACATCTCTTTTCAGGTATGAATCGAACTCATTTTGCATCTATCACATCTCAACCTACGTAAGCACATACATGAGCCACACATTCAGAAAAAAGGAAAATTCAGAGAGAGAGAGAGATTCCGTTTGGTTAACTGACCGGAGATGATCCGTCAGACTGTCAGAGTACATCGCGGCACATGAAAATCATTTTCACAAATGATCGTGTTATGCTGTCTGTACATGAAAACTCTTTTCTACAGACGATTCTAATGATGACACCGGGTTGAGATTTTTTTAAGACGATTTCTCTTTTCAAATTTTTTTATATTAACATAAACCGCTAGCCATAAATCGGTACACTTAGGATTCCTTCTATATTACCTTTAGCTGTACAAATTCGCACGCTCGGCACATGTGCTGTTGGTGGCTTTATTTCAAACGGTACATTTAATTGTTATTTTAGACGGTTCGTAATGATCCATAGTACGTAGATGACTAATCGTCGGTACATAGAGCGTCATGCGAAAGACTAATTAATTAACCTATTGTGTATGTCTGTCACGTGTAGTCATGTACCGTCGATCGCTGTCACGTGTGTCATGTGCCACAAGTCTGAAATATTATTACCCCGTCACCATTGTACCAAATTCTTGCCGGAAACGTCTCTTAATCTGTGATTGCATGCTTAGCATGAAATCAGATGTGTTAGGTCCATGGTTTTTTGTTTCTTGGAGCAAGTTAATACTCGTCATGGTTAGGCTTACCGAAACTCTGGCTGACGGTTTTTTCCCGTAAATGTTCATCGTTGTTAGGTTTAATTTGTTCGAGGTCAAAATTATTTCTCCTCCGTTGTCGAAGTACAATGAACTTGGAATATTCTACGAGGGAAAAATATCTGATGGAAAGATAGGAATGCTGATACGGAAGAGCAAGTGAAATTGAGTTTTCATCCTTGGAATATGTCACTAATAATTTTTTTGGACGCCATGTTTTCCTCTCTGTTGTCTCTATATATACTCCCTCTGATTATTTTCTTTTCTTCTCCTTTGAAGACTTTCAATTCCAATTCCGAGTAAGTTAAGGTATGTTAGATCTAAAAATCAATCTTGAGTTTCATTCTATTTAATTGGTTAACTTTTTTATTGATTCGGTAAACCTGTCACAACCTTTTTGGTGAAAGGGACCCTCCATCCTCCTTTACCGGGCTTACGACTTGCTATGTTGAGACAACATACGTGGAGTTTCCTTCTGATTATTTATACAATTTATTTTAGTCATATTAACTTTTTTCTAAATATAAGTCATTTTAAAAACTATTATATTTTTTTATCTTTTCTTAAATGTTTTCCCTTTTCAAATAAATAATACATCTCTCACAAATAAACACTCACCTTTTCCAAATCAAAATAAATAAGATGTCAATACAATTACTTGAGTTAATTTCTTAATAAATGTTAAGAAGACAAATGAGATGTGTCTTTAGAACTCTCTAGAAAGGGACCACATTGCACGTCTGCATGCACGTCGTCCTATCTCACATGGCGTTTTCCTCGTCTCTAGAGAGCACATCGATCTGCTGTTAGTTAGGTCATCACATCGTCCATTCTCGTAACAAATTGGCCGCTGAGGTCCCTTTCAAAGCCTTTCCTCACGACACTTCTCACATGCGTTGTGCTGAAACACTACGGAAAGGGCATGCATGCACTCATATTTGTAGTTTTGTGCCGAGAAAGACCTGCTTAAGTAGCACATCTAGTCCTAGATAGGTTTAACTTCTAAATGAAGCGAATTTTAGTTTTTTTTTAAAAAAAGATCACTCATTGGCTACTTAAAAACATGTATTAAGAATTGTCTTACGGAGAGCGGGTTCTCATGTATGAGACAGAGACCTCAAAACACGCGTTAAAAATCCATCTATATATAAGGGATGACTTCACTTGTGAGGGGCCAGGGTTTGTGATCTTTTTTGACTGGCTTGGTTAAGTCTATTTCCTAATGAAAAGCTGTCGGAGCAGTCATTTCCACTACCAGAAATCAATAGTTTATCGTGTGTCCAAAGCATACGGTGGAGACCGAAAAACACTCGGCAAAGCAGGCGTTTCCGGTAGTGTTCCCTGTCGGTCGAGTTTTCTTATGTAGTTTGGTGCCATCCTTCTCAAGCATGGCAATTCTCAACAAAGAAAAGGTATAGTAGCCCCTTAATTTGTACATCGGTAGAGTAATTATGGCTTCGTTGGGGTTAAATCTTGGTGTCTACGATTAAATTGCCGTTGTTCGTGCATAAGAAGTTACTGCGTTGTAGCTTCACATGTTACAGCGAGAACAATTGTGCCAACACTTGGACTCTCTCTCTCTCTCTCTGATCTGTAATACTCATTAATGTGGACAAACTGAGATGAAGGGGACATTAATCACGGGCAGCTTGTGTGTGAGTGTTGACTGTACCTAGCTACCTTCTTATCGTAATATAAGGCTGACACGTCGGATCGACTCCGTTTGCTGAGTCATAGCACACGAAGATCAACGTGGTCACGATAACGATAACGACGCAAACATAGTACGGAGATCGGTTAGCCGGGGCACATGAACACATGGACAACATGTCCCATGTTTAATGATGCTGACGCAGGAGCCAGGAATTAAACCAGCCCAATCAAAATGAATTTTCTATTAAGTTTCCAAAAGTTAACAATTAATGCATATAGTGTTAATAATCAAGATGAGTGAAAATTCAACACTATATATAAAAATAAAATGACCTCTAGCTACTTAGTTTGATATATGACGAGTTGGCGCTGACATGTAGCTGGCTGGTTTTGCATGCAGTGCGAGAGCATGGCGGCGGTGGAGCGGCGGCTGAAGGAGCTAGGCATCCCCTATGTGCAGCGGCGAGTGGAGGAGGGCGGCATCTACGTCGACCAGATCTTCTTCCACGACCCCGACGGCTTCATGATCGAGATCTGCAACTGCGACAACCTCCCCGTCGTCCCCCTCGCCGACGGCCAGCCGTTCGCCATGGCCGCCTGCAAGAGGGTGGCTGTCGTCAAGCAGCAGCAGCAGCAGAAGGTGCCGTCCGCTCCGGCGCCGGCGCAGTGTAGTGTGCCAGGATCGACGACGAAGGCGATCCACGTCAGCGAAGAGGCACACATCTCATGCGCATGAAGCACAGTGCTGGAGTGCCGGCGTGCAGGGTGTGTGCTCAAGCTGTCGTCTACCCTAGTGCATACTAATTAATGTAATCCGTGTTACTTTAAATGTTTTTTTTTTTCTGGGAGTACTATATATTTTATGTTAATTATTTATAGTATTTTTATGTATCTTTCTAATATTATAAGTCGTTTGGTTTTTTATATGTTAAACTTCTGTAGTTTTAACTAATTTTATGAAAATATATTAATAACTATAATATCAAAATAATTTTGTTAAATCTATTATAAAATATATATTATTAGTACATGTTAGCAATTTTTCTTTAAACTTGGTTAGAATTAAAATATGTGAATCATATCTTCTTAGCGACCATAAAAATCATGTTTATTTCAAGTAAAGAATAAATTAAGCATCCTTTTTCTTTTTCTTTTTGGCCTATATGTATGTAAGCTAGGTAGTCGTTATGGCCAAGAGAGTGAATCAAGTCTGTCTTTTGATTTATGAGTTCAGGATTTCTGGTCCTTCAGGAGATCAAGATTCAAGAGATAGGCTTTTGGAATTTTTAGTAGTATGGAAAGGATTTTTATTGCTTAAGGATTTCGGTTTTATAAACTAGCTAGGTGAGATGCCAAACACCTTGGCTCGTTAATGAAATCAAAAGATCGACGTCGCCTTAATTAATTAATTTGGCTGTGATGTACGCATATCACTTTGCAAGATAACTTGTGGCCTTTGCCCTTATCTGATGTGCTCCTCAATTAATTAAAGGGATGACATCTTAATTAATCAAGCTATGTATGTATGTATGTATGTATGTATGTATGTGTGTGTGTGTGTGTATATATATAATATGTCACTTTAACTTGTTGGGGGCTTGGGACCTTTGCCATGATCTGATTTACTCTTCAATAAATTAAGAGATGTCGTCTTAATTAATTTGATTTGGCTCTGACGCATTATCAAGATTGATAGTTTGATACCTTCTCCATCCGGCAAAGACTTTACTTCTAACCTTCAAATTTTGTTCTACAAATACTTGATTTTTAGTTTGTTTCTATTAGTTAACGCGTGCGTAATTAACTTGTTCATGTTAACCAAGTGACACTAACCAATTAGATTGTCAAAAAAATTAGAGCTAATAGAATTAACGAGAGACATCTAAAATATATGTCCACACTACTAATTTATCTTAGAATCATTAAAAATAAAGTACTATCTCTATCCCATACTACTGTAACTTATCTAGCTAGGATCAGATTTGACATAATATAGCATAATGAATCTGGACATATGTTGTGTTAAATCCGGTTATAGGTTATAATATTATGGGATGGAGGGAGTATCTTTTAGAAGAAGAGAATATTTTCGTAATTATCATTGTTAGTGCACTAATCATCCCTGTCAGCACAGTAATCGTATATGACAATTCTCCATAGGATTCCTACGCGGCATTTCGTGGACGTACTTATCGATCTGAAAAGATAGAGAGAGAAGAGTTCTTCCACTTGACAAGGGAAGCGTGAAAGAAAATAACTCCTCTGTGAAATAAAAAGATTAAACGTGTCCTACTGATTGACTGATAGACGATTGAGATGTGGATATTTCATCTTTTAGTCATATTTGAGCAGAGTTCCATACGACTATACAAGTAACTATAGTTTGATATGATCTAGACGATGTCACTTGTATATATAATTGTCTAAATTATTTAGACAGAGTCTCATGTGAATATCTAAGTAACTATAGATCGACATGACCCGAAGACGATGTCAATGCAAATGCAAACATTACTAGATTCCGATAGCTTAATTATCTGGAGTTTAACTAGTACAAAAATTACCGGAATCTAGTATATCATATTACTTTAATTATATATTTTTTTTTTCACATTTTGAGTACGTAATTTTCCTGCATGCATTCATGTAGCGTCAAGCGATTTCTTGGTAGAGTAGCTCTCATGCACTTCCTACCGCACACGTGGTACTAAATATCTCGCTCGAAACAATCATGCCGTAGCTATCGTAACTTTGGAAGAAAAACGACATACGTATGGTTTGTGATTTTGATTTCTTCTGCCCTACGCTGGATGGATCATCGAGCCAGGTGAGGCTGTACGTAGTCATATTAAAAAAAAGTCGACCAATCAATAATAGTCACTGATTATCAACTGCACAGTATTTTTTTTTGCCATACGCTAAACGTAGATATTTAGTAACAGCCTAACAGGTCTTATCAGTCGTTATTAAAGCTATGTCACTAAAGATCATTTACAAGATAGTACGGATATCGTATGTGCTTTTTAGTTCACCGGTGATTTAGCGGTTCAAACAAATATTTCGGTATCTTCACAGTCAACCACTTGTAACATAGGACATGGGTAGAAACATTGAATCTTCACATATACCAATAGTTTCTCGTATCTGTCTATAAAAATAGATTTTTACCGGCAGTTCTATCAAGAGACCTGTACGTGAAAACAGCAATACCTATATTATCCTTTGCGTGTGTGGCTGATTCCATCTCGGACTCGCCGTGCACCTGTAGTCCTCAACAACCTTGATGTCCGCCATTACATTTGTCCTCTACTACTCCGGGCATCCTGAACCACACATGCCCTAGAAATATCACCGGAGCAGTTCGATCACATCCAAGAGTTCATCCACTGGTGCCCTCTAGCATGTACATCCAGCCTGCTTGTCGGATGCATTCATTCATGGTTCATGCATGAAATGGACACGTTCAGTTTTGTCGGCTGCTCGGACTGTAGGCCCAGCCTCTCTCTTTCAGACACAGTCAGAGACACACAGAACCAACAAGATGGGACACATGAGCACGCAGAGCTCAGATCGAGCTGGCTATCTGATCACCCGATCAAATCTAAATCCTAATCCTAATCCTAATCCTAATCCAGTTCCAATTCATTCATGCGATGCAACTGCAACGCAACTTGCTTCAGGTCGCATTCTGCAGGTACAAGAGATCATTTGAACATCGACCTGAATCTGATACGAGCTACGGAGAACGAAACACGACTTTGACCCACTGACTTTTTTTTATTGCGATATATATCTTGTCAAATTTTGGCTCAATTGTAATAATGCTGTAACTTAAAACGTTGCTTTCGGAAATCTCGCACAGCGTGTAGTTTTCAGATGTCCAAATTAAACGTTCGTAGGGATATTAATTTGTAGCTAAAGCTGAAAAACCGTTATGATAACATATATCTTGAGACGGCATTTATTTTTTTACTTTATGATTGACATGTATAAGCTGATAAAGCTGACTCGTTTATCAGCTCTATCGTAGTAGTGGGCATACTAAGGTTTACGAAACCGAACTAACTGTCTAACTGTTTATTATGGTTTTCATTTGTCTCGTCGGTTAAAGATAAGCGGTTACCGATCTTGTTTTAATAGAAATCAGATTGATTACAGTTGAAAAAATAGTGTTCGGTCGCCACTGGTAACCTATCCGTCGCTGATTTTGTCATGCACGGACGGCTGTACCGCCAGCATGGAAATACAGGGCAGAGATATATATGCCTTTTTTTAAAGAGAAAGGCCACGTGGGCCTGGCCTTATTTGAAGGCCACGTGATGAAAATGTGATACGAGGACTTTTTAGGAGGTCATCCATTCTAGTACTGCTCTCGCCTCAGCACGATCAGTACATTTAACTAGAGTTCTAATGGGATCCGGTGCCAGGTGCTCACATATATATATGCTCAACTGGAGGGTAGATATATATGCTTTTGATTTATCATAAGTGCGAATTGAGCTATACTAGGTACAGCTAGTTGCACCTGTAGAAAGCTGAAACTGTCGTGTTCATGATTCAGAATTTCAGATGCTCTATGTTTGGACCGTATACTTAAAAAAATGATTGTGAACTATGAAAAACTACGAGGTTAGAGTAGTTATGAATTTGTAGTAGAATAATTCTATAAAGCTTAATAAACAAAAAACAACGACCTATTTTATCTCAAATTAATAGTGAATATAATAAGAATAATTGCTCACATGACATTACAATTTTCAAGAATTTAAAAAATGCAACCATAAGTGATTGTGATGGCTTTCAACTGTCACATACCGATAACATATTTTCCAAAATAATAACCTCATACGGACTTACGAATAGATCCAGCATTGTAAACCGTAAAGTTATGAAATACAGCGAACATCTTTTATTTTATGATGACAAAAAGCTACTGTGGTTATAAAAGTCGTTTCAGTCAATATCTATCTGATTCAACTTTTTTTTTAACCGAGAAACTTGTTAGAAAACCTAAACCGAACCATACCATCGTGATTTTGCGAATATGGTGCAGACTGCGCAGGATAAACTCCTCTGCCATTCTGACGGCTAGAACAATCTAGCAAGAGCGTAACGCGTGCGTGATAAATACAACTAGACCCATATTTGGAAATTGGAATATGGTTGGAACTCACACGCGTACATTGCCCGGGTCTGACAGGTTGCTGTGGGCTGATTTATTTGCCAAGTAACAGCTGAAATACTGAAGTAGACTTATACCAATATATATGTGTGCTACAATCACCATTAAAGTGTTCACAGCCAAAGAATGTAATTAGAATATCTCCGTATAAATAACAGCCATAGTAGTATGCGTAACAACGGTCCCCTCAAACAAATGACTCTAAGCAATGAAACAACAGGTGCCACAAAAAAGAAGAAAAAATTCACAATTTACGCTGCTGGCATCGCAGGCAGGTGGAGGAGGCTTCACAGTTTCGTCGACAGCAGCAGAGCCAGCACTGAAGTAGCTAACAAGCAGTGGCATAGCTTAGATAAAAAGTAGGTGTTCATCTACACAAAAAAGATGATCTCATCTAGCCCCCCTCAGGTATTTACACAAGGGGGGGTAGACATTGACTGAAGCTGTTCAACGAGAGGAGCTGTGCCGATCAGCAGTTGACGCCGCACTGCCCCAAGGCGACGGCTTTCTGGGTAGGGGATATGAAAGGATCGATCTTTACCCAGAGCAGGGAGAAGATTGATGCAAGGAGGATGGACCAGACGATGACGATGGTCGGGGTGCGGTTCTGCCTGCCCATGAGACCCTTGAGGAAGGGGTAGAGATGGAGAATCACCCACATGGAGAAGAAGAGCTTTCCGAAAAGCGGCCCCCACGATTGGTAACCACTGTTAATGGCGTATGATATGCCTGCCACCATGCCCACCAGGTTTATGACAAGCACAGTGGTCGGGGGAATGAGGAGACTGGTCCACTTGAACACATATAGCTCAGCAAAGTCACCATCCTCGTCAGATGCCTTTGAGGTAACAGTGAAGTTGGTATCAATTCCAGCCAACACTTTGAGAAGACCCTGGAACACAGCAAAGAGATGGGCGGATGTGCCACCAATGACCCAAAACTGCTCATTTCTCCACCAGTCCTCGATGCCGACACCACTCCATCGGAGCTCCAGTATACCAGTTGCGAAGATGGAGGCAAAAAGCAGAATAAAGAACATCCCAGCATAGTTGCTAATCTGCATATCAGAAAAAGAGCTGATCAGAAAAGGTTTCAGCAGATCAGAAGCTTAGCTAGAACAACGGAGCTCTCCTGCATAGAATTATGACGATTAGTACAGAGCATTGTTGGCTTGTGGTCATTAACAGCAAATAAAGTGGCATAATAGAAAATAACAATCTAATAACGAAGAAAATCCTTGAATAAAAGTGTAAGAAAGTGAATGGATATCCTTTTACGAACCTCAGGAATGATAAATTTATTGGTGAGGAGACAGATAGCAGGAAGTACACAATAGGCGATAAGTGGAATGGATGTAATTGGATAAACAATGGTGTTGATGTAAGCCAGCCTCTCCAAAAGTTTCAACCGTCCTTTGTAACCATACCAGATAGGACAATGCCTGCTAAGCAGAATCTCAACAGACCCAAGAGCCCAACGAAGCACTTGATTGAGACGATCAGAAAGATTGATTGGGGCAGAACCCTTGAAGCACGGCCGTGGTGGCATGCAGTAGATTGATATCCAACCTCTTGCGTGCATTTTAAACCCAGTCAGGATATCCTCAGTAACTGAACCGTAGATCCAGCCGATCTGAAACCACATCGGAGAAAAAATTAACTTCTACTCATATTTCTATATTAAAAAAGGAAATCCACATCCATGCCATGAGAAAAAGTTAAATGAACGAAGAACTCTACAATATGAAAACAAGAGGAAACTATAGTGGCCCCACTAACCTCTTTTCCCCATTCAGTTTTGTCCTCATATCCACAACTGATTACATGAATGGCTTCCTTTAGCAGAGATGCTGGGTTTGTCGAAGGTGGTATGCCTCCTTGAGTCATAAAGGTGGATGCAATAAAAATTGGTGATTGACCAAAGCGTTTTTCTAATCTCTTCTGCGACATCAGTACTGACCTTTCATCTTCATAACCTAATGAAATCCAAAAAGAGATTAGAGGAAGCATCCAACTTGAGTATCTCAAAAATCTGAGTCTAAAAGTAGATGGCTAGATAGAGGCATAATGTTGATAACAGTAAAAAAACACTGGTTGTTCTCAACATAAAGGTAAAATGTGAACAATGGACAAGCGCACACCTTCAATACCCTCTTCTATATCTTCCATGTTGAAGATAGGAGCGGAAGACTCTGTTCTCTTCATCATACGGTTTTTGCTATCCATGTAGCTCTTGCTCTTTTTCTTTCTGCCACCACAGCAGCTCTTAACAATAATGTTAGGTTCCAAATCAGCTTCAGTTAGTACAGGATCATAGCCATACAAGGCCTGCCTATTGAAACAGCATCCTGTTCCCACATAAACCGGACCCTGAATGCCATCTAAACCTTTCATGTTAATCTGCAAAGCAGAAGGCCAAAAACCATGTCAGACATTGAAATTTTGTTGTGATGACAAACAAAGGCAACACCATACTTACATCAAAGAAAACTATGTTGCGATTAGCATATCGATCGTGCAAGTCAATGCCATCAAATCTTTGTGGGAACTGGACATAACAAGTTTTCCTTCCTAGTGCAGGGTC
>KE371121.1:0-14239 GCA_000418225.1 Zizania latifolia | reverse complement strand
ATAGTTATAGTACTCTGAATCATGGTAATACAGATCATATTGAACAGGATCTCCAACATCATATTCTGCATTAAGAACCTTATCAACTCTTTCTTTTGCCAATTGATGCTCAAGATCACTCTTGTTAGAGAGACAATCATCCACAAGCACATCAAATCCACGAGAGGAATCACGTCGTTCATCTTGCTCTGTATGGTCCATCATTGAATCTCCTGAACTCTGATCTGAGACAGTGGAATATTTCATGTATTGACCCATATCAGTTGATGTCTCAAATGCACTGGAAACAGCTTTAGCTTCATCGAATTCAGGATTGCTTGACACATGAGCTTCTTTTATATGGCAAGAGGTGTCTTGACAGGTATTTGCGAGAGCTTCTTTCGATTCTTCAACTATCTCATCTCCAACATCATTAGAAGTTAGAGGCTCATGGAGGAAGGGGCATTTATCTCCTTTTGAACAGTGTGAGTTATAGTAGAAATAACAAGGGTTAGCTGCCTTGACAGAAGTAGAACAATATGATGAGAGTGGGTCTGCTATAGATTTGGTTCTGTTGAAATTTTCCAGTGACTGCAACAAAAGGAGCTAATCAGATAGCACGCACCATAAGATGAACAATCATAACAAAAATAGCAATGATGCTATTCACAATCACATAGCTGGAAGAGCTAGTAAGAAGATAAGGTTCAACAAGCCAGTCAAATCATTTTAATGCATAACATATAGCGGCATAAAAAATGCATAAAGAAACTCACTTCAATCAATACTTCCGAGTTATTTAATAAAGAAACAAACTAAGCCTTGTCATGGTTACAGCGCTAAAATAGCGCAGCATGGTCACCTATTTGTACATTTGGCACACTAACATAAGCAGACACACAGAGAAGAAGAAAAACTGACCAATGGTTCAATCGAGGCCCCCTTTTCATTCCTGATTTGTTCCTGTTAGACAAGCGCAGTATCCTACCCCATGGGAACGCAACACAAAACAAACCTGCACAGTGAAATTATTGACTATCGCTACTCATAGAAACAAAATTTTTGCTAACTATGACTAAAGGAGCGCAAGCCCTCATGCAAGATAGAGCCAAGGGTTGGAGCTGTACATGAGGCTACCAGGGAATGTTCGTAAGCAATTGCTCACAGGCCAGTCTATCAACATTTCCGCAAACCATGACATCCAAGTTAGCACAACAGTACAACACAAACGTGAAAATGGCATTCATCACCACTAACTACCAAAGCATGCGTCCTTGGCGTGCGAAACAGCAAGCACAAACACACAAGTAACGAAGGTGTTGAACACAGCGACTGAGGATCACTCACAGGGTGGCGAAATGTGCAGCTTGGGTTGACGCAGTTGCCCTGGAACCAGTACCAGCAGTTCCGGCGGTTGAACCGGGCACCCTCGGCGTGGCGGTACTCGCACTTCGACCTCTGCAACCAAACCAAACCAAACCAACCAGAAACCATGCACTCAGTACGCATGCTCCGGCCGATCAATCACCGGAAATGGCAGCACCCACCGGCGGCAAAGAGCCGCGGAAACCGCGGAAAATCGTGCGGGATTAGGCTAGGGCTTCGGCGCGAGTACCTTGGCACAGGCGAAGGGGGAGGCGAGGAAGAAGACGCAGTCGGTGTCGCCCCTCCTCCTGCGCGGGTCCTCGCCCTCCACCGCCGAAGCCGCGGCCACCATTGCTCCCTTTCCCTCTCCTCCACCGCTCCGCCCGGGGAGGATGCGACGACAGAACGGCGTGCCGCCGGCGCGGACGCAACCGCCGGGAGGAATGAAGTGGGCCCCTTCGATTTGATTTTTGAACTCTTCGACACGTGGGGAATATAGCTAACGATTTCGGCCCAAATTTGGCCATCCGATGAATTCGGCCCAAATTTGGCCATCCGATGAATTCGGCCCATATTAACCCATAAATAAATGAAATTGGCCCAAATCCAGCCGACGAATTTGGCCCACATTACGCCCAAAAGTACAATTGGCTCCACATGCAAATTAAAAAACAGGACTGACTTCCGTAAGGACTTTATAAGGACCTTACATGTAAACTTTAGCAATGACAAACATTTTATTCACGCTCTGAAAATTTTCATTCATGTACAGCAGCATATCAGCCACCAAACCTTTTGTCTTCGAAGCCCACTGAGGATAACAGTCTCAAAACTGGAATTTATCAGTTGCTAAACACAATTCTAAGAAAATAGGAGTAAAACAGAATACAGTTTATTGCTGTCTTTTTCAGCTAGTTTTCGTATTAGATACAAGATTCAATCAAGTAATTAAGTCAGCGGCAACTTCCCTAATTGATGGCAGAAGATAGGATTTTTTGAGTTCCAGAAAAACAGTGGCATGCGATCCATGCTATTACACAGTGTTATTGGGCAGGAAAAAAACAATCCAATTCACGCTTATTAACAGCGACAAATAAGCATTCCCCGATAAGTGATCATGCTGAAATGCGAGGAAATACAGCTCTGAAATCGCAATGACACGGTTTCTCCAGCCCCAAACAAATTCACTAGCCATCTAATCTCGTTTTTTCTGCATCTAACAAAACGGAGGCACACGCAGTCAGTGATGCTAACTCTTCCTGCGTCGCAGATCCAAACCCTTGCCACCTTACTCTTCCGAGGCGATCTACCAGGTATATGTACCTGCAGTACCAGAGTTGAACAAAGGGGAGGAAGAGTATACGGTGATCACTACCAAGGACCTTGACATCTAGTTTGCCGAATGAACCAAGAAGGGAGGAAGAAGCATTACCCAGTAAGAAGGTTAATGATTTGAAGCTCCTTCCTGAAGTAGTAGTGGTCTCCAAAGGAATAGACGACGTTTCTCTGTGGATTATTGGATCTCCTCATCACCTTGAGCAATGCTCGTCTCAAAAGACGTGATGACAACAGCCATGAATCAATAAATGAGACCTGAACCATGTAGTTTTCCTTTCAGTTGCATCCAGGTAAAATGTAAGGCATTTCCCTCAGCAGTATCAAACGCTCTTATTATTATGATATTATCAAGTATTAGTCAATGCCACCTTATTCCTTTTGTGTTGACACCAATTAAGTGCAAAGATGGGCACAATTTAACTCTCACAAAGGAAGAAAACAGAGATTGAATCGCATCAAAATGAAGTCATGTAACAAAAAACTATGTATGTTGTTGAAACTGTATCATATTTGCAACCCAAGATCATCCAATTAAAAAGATGGACATCAAAGCTAAACATAATGATATATACTATCTTTTTGGTTTTCTTCTCTCAATCTGTATAGTACTATATTTATCTATTGTTCTAAGATTATAGGTCATGGCAAACGCCATCTAACATATTCTTTCCTCCTTTTCTCAAGAGTGGTTTGCATGAATTTACAGTGTCAAAGAACTTCACAGCAGATAATCCAAGAATAATTATGTTCAAATACCTCATACACTTGGATATTCCCAGTAGAACTAAATGCATCAAGAAAAGGTAGGCTCCATGATTCTGCCATTTTCTGTTGACCAAAAGGCATCTAGTTAGTCATTGAGCCATTGAATGTATGTCTTCAAAACATAAAATCAACAGGAATGAAATCGATGAATTGCATGAAACCTGGAGATCAGCCAAACATGTATGAGTTGTACTATTTCATTGGAATACTTGATGAATTTGTCTTATACATTTTTTAAAAACAATATTGATAGAACATGAAACATCCACTTTACTTCTCTAAACTATTTAACTAGAGAATTTAATCCCTAAACATTTTTCATCTTACTTCATTCCGTAATGAGTTTTATCTTCTTTTGGGCGGATGGAAACCTTTATGCACATTAACCAAAAGAAAAAGTAAGCATAAACAACAATAGACAAGGAAAACATTACAGCTCGATCTAGTTTGGTAATCTAACTGGGTAAGATGAACCAAAAACGGCCAACTTTTCTGTAGTAGCAATATGGCTTGTGTCAAGTTAGCTAAGCTATTGTGAATTATAGGTTGATCTTGACTTAAGAGCTGCCAAGAAAAAATGTGCACTTAACAATCCAAACTATGTTTAGTTCTATTCTTTCAGTAAAATCTTAAGGCGGCTCTAACAACTGCAGTAAGATGTTCCAAATTAAAATTTTGAGGAACACTAGTAACTCAGGAAATGACATTCAAGACACAAAAACACCAGTGCAAATCCTTAAAAATGGAAATACAATTAAACCGGCGATTCACCAACTCCTGATTTTACTAAAGATAAAATACAGGTCCATCTTGCTAAATTATATTGTCTGTACCTAGAAAGTACTGAATGACTGAAAAGCACAACCTGGCATGCTTAGCCATGTAATACACGTCAAGCAATTTGCAGGCTATGGTTGCTAAATGAACAGATACATGATATTCAGGTAGCCAGTTCCTGATAAGGATATAGTTCATCATACATGGGAGTTTGCACGAAAGGAAAGGCACAGCAACGATGCATCAGGAACCACCAAATCACTGGACTTGCAATCACCATTTTGCGAAACGACTGCATTGCCAGCCTCGTGATCATCATTATGCAGAGGCACAACAAGCGGCAAATTCAATGTCCTGCCATCAGTGGACTGCACAGCAAGATCAGGGAACTTCACAGCAGCGGCTTCCGGGACGATGATCTTATTCGCCATTGCAAGCTGCATAATTCGCAAAACAAACAGAATTGATCAATTCCGTTGACAACTAACACAATAGCGTACACCTCTACCAGTGTAGCAAAATTAACCCAGTGGAACAGAAGAATCATGACGTGCCGACGTGTACCTTGCCAGCATGCTTGCGCAGCTCGAACATGTCAGCAAAGTACCCCCTGCTCATTTCGTCCTTACTGCACTAGAACAACATTAAGAGAGTGCTTCACAATTCCATGCCGTAATGGCCCAATTTAGTAGAAGTAGCAAGGTGGGTGAGGTGTGGGGATCGGAGTAGAAGCCTTACAGCCTCGCCTTCTCCTTCAAGATGGCCTCCTTGCTCAGCATCTGTCCACCAAAAAACAGAACCACTCCAACCCATTAGCCACCGCCGCCGCTTAGAGGACGAGGTAGAAGCGAAGGTCGCGGAGAGAGATAGTGAGGGAGGGATAAGAGAGGCGCCCACTAACCTTGTGGATGTCGAGGAAGCCGCGGGCGAACACGGCCCGCGCGGCGACCATAGCGCCACCACCCGAGCTGCCGCCAGCGGTGCGGCGCAGCATTTCCGCCGCCGCCCGTGCCCTCAGCATCATCGCCGCCGCCGCCGATCTAACCGGGCTAGGGGTCGTCTACGCAGAAGCGGGCCAGGTAAAGCTAGTATCTGCAGTGGCTTGCATTTACCTGGGCCTTAATGGGCCAAATAGAAACCGTTAACACAAAGCGAACACGGAAACTGTAATTTTACGTAAACGATTATGTTTTTACGTCTAATAGGTGGCCAGTATTCCGTGAGAGAAGACGGAAAAATTCAAGTTTACGTAGCTGGTTTTGTTATTACGTCTTCCCCAGGTATAAACCGCCTTTCCAAATTCCAAAGAAAGATTTGCTCTCATAACACGTATAAATTGGTGGCATTTGCTCTTTTGTTTCATATAAATGTGTGACACGTGGTTCCTGGATCTAGTTGTCATACACATATGACGTAGCAAAAAAAACAAACACTACTCAATTTTATAACATAAGAGCAAATATTCCATTGCAACCAAAACCGACGGCGCTGAACACCGCGAAGCGCAACCACGCCTTCGAGCTTCCCCTTCCATTTGATTCTTCTCCACCCTGGCCATAGCGTCCTCCTCCTCCTGAAAAATTTAACTATTTGTCACTTTAAAAAATAGCATATGTTTAAATGGCATCCACTTTGCCGGCAACGCGTGGACGTGCTCGTGGGAGCCCAGTTCCGTCGATTCCACCGACCGAACATGGATGGCATCGTGGTCCAACAATGGCGACGAGGTCGAGCAGCTCAGCAGCGGCGTTGTCAATCCACTGGAGCAGTCATGTTCGGGCGGCGCCGGTGAGCTCGTCCATTGCTTAACAGGAGATTGTAGCCACTAGTCAGGTTCTGCCTCGCAATGGCAAGATAGGTTGCTGTTTGAGGCTTCAGCGTTGTGTTTGTGCTAGTATTTCCGTGCTCCGACGATGATACAATGTTTAGGATGTGTAACCATGGATGACATTTGCAATGTATACTTCTTTGCCCAATTTACTGAAATTTGGTGATTAACTTCATTATGTGTTGGTGATCGATTGCTAATCGCCCCATAATTTCCAATCTTTAGATGCATTTCAGAAATGGATATCAGTGCCGTTTCCGGATTTGGATTACGTCATCTATTGTGCCTCTTGTTTTCTGTTTGATGCTAATCTACCCATAATTTCCAATCTTTGGATGCACTGCAGAGCGAGCCGCATGCGCCTGGGGCGGCCGTGCGCCCGCGCCTAGGCCGACCGGGGCGCCGAGGAGGCGGGGCGGAGCGATGGTGCCTGGAGACGGGGCGGCGCGACGGCAGCTGAGAGCGGCGGGGCGGCGGATGGGAGGAGTAGTAGACGGTGAGCAGGGGCCAGGGAGAGAGGGATGGCAATGAAAAAAAAGCTAGAGTTTAGGTATGTGAAATATGGGCATGGAAATAATGGTAAAAGTACAATGTTCTGTTATGCTGGACATTGATGTGACATATAACTTATCACGTTTGGATTGTAAAATAATAAATATTTAACTTTTACACGATAAAAATAATAAATAATTGAAGCCAACGAAGTAATATTTAAATAAGTATCATTCTTGGATACAAATAGTTAAATTTCTCTCCTCCTCGTCTCAGTTCGAGTAAGTGTAAGCCTCCCTTACAAATCTCCCAATCCCTGGTTCTATCTCCCTCTGCTGAACGATCTCTCACGTGTTCGTGCGCTTCATCCGTATCGGAGTAGCGATCTGGCGGCGAGGCGCCCGCTGCTGCAGCAGCAGAGGAAGCCGCCGTTGCTGATGCTGCTCCCGCTCATCTACGCCCTGGTGCTCCCCCTTGGTACGGACGCGCAAACCCCCCCTCCCCTGTATCGTGAATTCGTGGTTTTTGTGCTCGATTCGTGTTGCTAATTTAGGGTTTCTGGGTTTCCTTTTCACTGTGAGCAGTCAGGATCGGGCTGCGGCACAACCCGGTGTGGAGGGATCGCCTCTTCTACGGCGTCCTCGCCGGCGCATTCGCCCACGGCACCTACCTCATGTACGTGTTTACATTGCGCTTCTGAGCTCCTATACGCGCCATCCACTTCACTGTGATGGTTTTCAGGTTTTGTAATTATGTATGATTCGCGCGCCATGCCAGTTATTGTGATTAATCTCTTCCTGGTATCATTAGCTGTCTGACATGCACGAGGGGAACCGTTGTGTTGTTCTGATTACTTCGAAGAGAGAGCTGGATGTGTTTTTAACTAGTTGGTATCGGTGAGGCTACTGCCTACTAGGAAAAGGCGTGATTTCTTTAGAATATGATACGGTAGCTGTCGGAGTGTTTCATCACGGGTAATATGAATATATGAGCATGACTGATAGTCTGATTACTCTGATATATCTGTTTGTTAGTATATCCGATAGCTATGCATATTGTGTTGCTCTCTGTTTTCTTCTTCAGTTTAAATGCTTAACACTAGCTGTTGTATTGTAAATTGACTTCGCATTGTCTGGTGCTCGCCAAGAATCTGTTGTTGGGATCACTGCAGAGGATCTGTTTCTAGTGCTGCTACATGCTACCATGGTTACAGAAAACACTGGAGAAGTTTCATGGTACATCACACAGTAGAGATTTTTTTATAGGTTGTTTTGAGTATAGCCAATAGAGATGTGACGGGAGGACTTGGGGAATCAACCTTTGTTGATTAAGCACATGAAGCATAAATCTGTAATAGAATATCAACTTGGCAATCTTGATAATCTTAAACTAATATTCTTTACATTTTTTGTCCTGATTACTGCAAAGAGAAGAATTGATGTAGTTATGCCTAGTCAGTACTGAGGATGCTACTGGTGAAGGATGTGGTATTGTTGGAATTAATTGACTTTTATATTAGAACGCTTGAGCATGTGTAGTGTGAGTTTAAGCATGAGTAAGATAGATACAACCATTCATTACTCTTTGATAGTTATGCAATATGTTGTTTTCTATTTCAATAGAGTTGCTACACACATATACCAGCATTTCTGTCATTTTGGAGCTCGCTTTTGCACTGTTGTTGTGGACATGTAGTCACTGCAAAGAGAATTTGTTGTGTTGCAGTCATGGTTACATAAAAAATTGAGGTTATATGATTTCGATTGCAGATATGTTATTTGTAGGGTGCTTTGCGTGACAACAAAACCTGATTTAGTCTAGTGTATATCCACGTTGTTAAGATTTTGAGTTAGTAATTTAGTATGCATTTTTTTGGCAGATGTAAATGTATGTACCTTACATATGAAAGGAGGGAGTATGTGCTTAAATAACTATGTCGTAATGTTGGAAATGTCACTGCTTGATTGTGGTGATCATTTGATTGGTGCACAAATCAACTCCTTCATGTCATGCTAGAGCTTTGCTTGTTGAATCCATACATATCCAACAACACGCCATTATGAATTTGAGTGCTACTTTTAAGTTTTAAGCGAACCTGTCATGCTTGATGGCAATGTAAAGTGTTTTCTTATTGAACTTGTTTGGTGACATTTCAATTTTATCAAAAATTGTTCTGTCCCTGTTATCGAAGTTGGCAGATATACCTTCTTGACAAGGATAAGCTTCAGTAGTAAGGATAAGCTAGTTTCATAGCAGTGAGGTCTATGTTAGTATGTTAACTTAATTCACAAAAATCCATGAACTAGATGTGCTTATGCCGTTGTCTTTGATGTTCTTTCAGATCGGAGCTATATGATGTAGAGAGCAAGTGAACCATATCCCTCCAAAGGTCCTGCTATAACGTATGAGCATCCAGTCAGCAGATTTGGACTTGATTGTGAGTCATAAACTGTGGATGAGAGCTGGCTGGTTTTTCAGATTGGTAAATGCTATGTTCCTATCCTTTTTGTTTGTTCCAATTAAGGTTGTGTTTGCCATAGATTATTTGAGCACACATAATAATTCTGACTGCCAGCAATTTTGCATTCCCTCTTTGTTTATCTGTCGATACGTTCTTAAAGAACAATATTTGTTCTTATATCATAAAGTTAAATAACGTTTGTTTTTTTCACTTCCGTGTGTATGACAATTGAGCTTACGAGCCACACGTCATACAACAGAACAAACGTCACTTAACTTTAACTTACGAGCCACACGTCGTACAACAGAACAAACGTCACTTAACTTTAACTTTATGGCATGTGAGCAAATCTCACTCGATGTTATGATGTTTATCTTTAAAATAAAAATGTCATCTAATATAAGTAAAGACATTAGAATGAAAATGTTGGGCCTCATCATCAGCACATAACCATATAGGTGATAGCAGGCGACGGAGATGGAATGGACCAACCCTAAAAACCAGATCCCATTGACCATCCTCTACTCCGCAGCAACAAACAACAACAACAGCTAGGGAGAGCAACGAGACGAGCCCCCAATCTATGTACACGCCGGCGGCACGGTGATGCCGTGCCGGCGAGATGGGCTCCGTCTGCTCGATGGATCGCCTAGGCGGAGCGCGCGAGGCGGGAGGCGATGGCGGAGTGGTACATGGCGTCGTGGAAGCTCTCCGTCTCCACCATCCGCGCCCGCAGCTCCCTCGCCTTCTCCTCCGTCAACCCTCCCACGAACGGCCTCCTCCTCCGCCCCTCGCTCCCCTCCTCCTCGACCACCGGCCCCGGCGCCGCGGCCTCGATGTAGTCGGCCTTCCCCGACCACCCCAGCAGCGGCGCCCACCACTTGCCGCCGCCGCCCCCCACCAGGACCCTCCCCGCCCCGGCAGCGGCGCGCGGCCGGACCGTGCTCGCCGGGCGGGCGGAGAAGGAGACGGTGGTGGATGCTGACGTCGCCATCGCCATTGACATCTTCCTCGGTCAGTCGCTTGCTTCCCTCGTAAGCCTTTTGCTTTCGATTTGGTCGGTGCGAATTGCAGAAACGAAACAAGGCGCTTGTGTGAATTGGGATTTGGGAATGGCGAATGCAATGGGTTCCTAGAGTTTCGGGTGGTGGGGAACTTATAGGAGGCGGAGGCGGGGAAAGGAAAGGGTCGGGGTGGATAAGACCGCCGCGTGTACACGTGGCGGTAGGAGGGATGCGCTTTTCCGTTACGCGTGACGGTGTGGATGGAGTGGCGGTTGGGTTTTTACTGCTGTGGTTTGCTATAATTGCTTCTTTCCGTTGGGTTTTGGCGGTTGTGCTATTTTTGCCGTGTCTGACAGGTGGGCCCAGGATGCGCGCGCTTTTATTTTGCTGCAAGGAGGGTCGATGGCGATGGTAACTGGTCATAGCGGTTTTCGCTGTCTCACTGACACGGTAAGTGTTTATTGGTCCATTTTTTTTTTCTGAACTAGACTAGTAAGAGTATAAATTGGTCTGAAAACCGCTAATTGGTCGCTAGCCTTGCAAACCCTGGCGTTGAGGCAACATCGGTTTAACCGTTTAGGACTTAATGTGATATACTAGAAGATTAGAAGAGTTTTTACTCAACCTATGAGTTTTGCGCCAGTTGATATCGGTAGCAGTGAGTTGGTGTGAGTTTGAGAACGAATGGGCCTACAGACATCCTACTGTCTCATTGTTTTACTTGTGGCTGTGGTGTGATAAGGACGAGCACTCTTCAGTCTTCACAGTTCACTATTGTACTGGCTCTGTTACATATTAATTTGATTTTTTATAAGTTAATCAATTTTATAAAAAATATACTAATAACTATAATAATAAATTTATTGTAAAATATGTATTAATAGGGTGTTTATTAAATATCAGATATCTATTGTTTTTACACTTACTTAAATTTGGAGGAGTTTAACTTAGAAAAAAAAAAAGCCAGCAGTATGAGTATCAAGGGAATACCAACCACAAGACTGGGAGGGTGGCTCGCCTCTGCTCGTCGGCTGGCGCCGCGTCGACAACGTCGAGTCAGCTGCACGTAGTCTGCGCATCATTTTTTGTCTTCTCCCACCGGATCTGCTCTCCACATCAGCACAAACATTTTCGTTGCTTGTTTGTTTCCTATCCAGATCGTAGAGACTAATGTGCCCATCATTGTCAAAGTCAGAATAATCCAGAGGGAGTACAATAATTAGTAATTAGGCTAATATGAGCAAAGGGATACAATATATTAGACTAAGGGAGCTAATAGCTAATTTTTTTAAGAGAGTGTATTTGCACTGCGCTAAGTGCGTTCCTTGATTTTTTTTTTATCCTTTAAAGGGTAAAGTCCATTTCTGAACTTACCTTTACTGGAAGACTATTTTTTAGTGTCAACTATAAAGCCGATTATTTTTAGACTTATAACCCCCTAAACCAAATTTCATGTTGCTTTTGATCAATATGATAGTGATTTTTTATTAGATGAACTACAACTAAGCAAGTTTTATGGCTGTGAACCTAATTAAGTGTCATTACATCAATAAAATATATAGGAAAACCGCCTCCGTTTCAACCAAAACCACTAACAAATATTTTTATGTGTGTTTCTTTTTTCAGTTTTTGAAAGGTAAGGACGAAGAATAATCGGTTTTATAGTCCATGATGAAAATTGAACTTTGAAAAATTATTCTGTAAGAACCAAAGAGTAAATAAAAGAGATGAACAATGTATCACAAAGTTATATAAATCGTTTTATCTTTCTCAACTCTTTTCCAATCTCAAATCGTTTCTAAATATAAGAGTAAATTATCCTTTTGTTTTCTTTGTAACGGTAGGTTGAACTTGAAAATGAAACCATATTAAGTACCACATTACTTTCTTTTTGTCTCACCCAGTAATAGGGACGACCAATACTCATATAATTTGCTACATAACACAAAGTTCATGAACACATTACATGATCTCGTTTTGTATTGGGATGATCATGACCAGTAAAAAAATCTTTGCTCTTTTTTCTGTCGTTGAGTATCTCTTCTGCTCTTCGCCTGACAACATCATCAACTGTTTACGTTACATAGATCGTGCTGTAATCCTTTGGATCAGTAAGCATCATACAACAAAAAGCACACCATTAATTATATATCCTTTTAACTGTATCCCTCTCCAGCTCCGACTACGTTAAAAAGATCGATATCATTTTCCCGTGCAGCAATTGACACTTGTTTTCCAGTGTCCAAAACTGTCACAGTTCCTCCCTTCTTCACCGTGTATTCGTCTCAGTTTAGTATCTTGAATGCAATTTACTCTCTCACTGTACTAAAGAATGCCATGAGGCGTGAGGTAGCAGTACCTCTCAGTTTACACCGAAGCTTCTTCCTTTGGCGCTTGGTGTTAGAAAGACCAGTCCTCCCATCTCCTCCTGTGTTTAGGATCGTGGAGGAGTAAAGGTAGGAATCCGAGAAAGTTCTCTCGTCATCTTGACCGAATTAAGCTGCAAAACCAAGATATGGGATATTAAGTTTTTAGCCCGGGCTGTGCTACAAGACTTGATGGAAAATTAATGGAAACTCGTGAGAAGGATCGGTAAAGAAATGATTTGTTACAAGCATTGCTAGTTAGATACCATGCCATATGAGTTAGTACCTGCATTAGCCTCTCATTGCGGAAACTCTTGGCCCTGTGCTTCAATTCTCCGCGATTAGTGGTGAATTCGTCCAATATCTCAGAAGCATATTCAGGGCTGGCATCGCTGCAGCGTGAAATGGATTCATCGTCGTTCTGCGTAAAGAGCAAAGCCAAAAGATTCAGATCATCACAGAAATCAGTTTAGACTCAAAGTGATGCATAAAGCCTACTAGATGTAGGGAACTACACATAAGCATAACTGCATAAGGCTATATTGTTCAAAATAAATTAAAATTTTAACTGCATCAAACAGAAATACTCAATTTGATCCAAAGAAAAACAAAAGGATATGTATCCAGTAGTTATCCATGCAAGTTGCAAGTAAATAGTCTGGGGCAGTATAGAATAATAGAAAGATATGCGAAGAACCCAGTATACCTAAAGTCATTGCTTTTTTTAAAAAATAAGTAGGAGTTTCTACTATGCATTGAAGCTAGAGGAAAAATTAAGGTTACAAACACTTGGTTAAGCAGCTTGAAGCTGCAGCCCAATCTGAGATGGAATTGCTAAATTACAGTTGAACATATGAACTGAGCTTAACTGATCTTCATTAAGCCTTCTAGGAAAAATAATGTGCAAAATAAAAAATGAGCACAAAGAATCCGTACCTCTGATGGTTCATGGTGTAACCCCTCAAGTTCTTCGTACTCAGCTGCATCCAATTCCCACAGGTGGCGTGGATCAAAGAATTTCGGGAGGAAATGCTGCCTAATGACAATGAGAAAGAAGAACAGCAGTGGGAAGAGAATTCCAGCTACTGGAATCCATGTCATGCCGAAGACGATCAAGAGATAAACCAGCTGGAAAATAGTGAATGCAGATATTTTCTTGATAGGTACCGACTCCAGGAAGGATGCATGCGCGCCTTCCAGAACCCTGTCCAAGTTACAGCGAATAAATAATCTCTGCAAATCATTGAAAGGCTTTGTTGTTGTTGTATGTTCCTACATTTAAAACTGGCTTAACCTAAAACGAAACACACATGGAATGCTGACAAGAAATGAATATATGAGTTTTTTTCTACAGTCCTTCAGACTTCAGAGGCACCGTTAAATTATAACTGAATATTTGGAAAAGGTAAAAAACCGGTACCTCCCAAGTTATAGCAACAGTACCCCTTGGTACCTTTAAGGATAATGAAAGGATTGAATAGATGCAGAACGCAGCTAGCAGAGGCTTACTTATAGCGCCGTTGGGGTGAAATGAACAGAAGTTGTATCCTCTCCCCGAACTGGTTTCCCGGAAGGCTGTCAATGGACATATAAGCAAAGTAACCCCAAAGGACTGATGTCGGTATCTTCTGAATGATTGGCATGACTCCAACACAACCAGCAATCAACAAGGACTGCAGCAGATTGCTCACTCTCTGCTCATTCACCCGGACAGGCAAGTAAGCTTCTATATGCTTTTCAGGATCAAATACCTCAGACACCCTCTCTGCTCCATTTCCCTCTGGAATAACTGCATCCTTCAAGTCTTTCAGGTCTTTGTGAACAGAATTAGCCTGCAGGGTATCAACAGAGATTTTTACTGAAT
>KE371119.1:907241-922551 GCA_000418225.1 Zizania latifolia | reverse complement strand
CCGGCAGCTCCTCTTCAGCTCCGCGGTCGGACTCCCGTGTACCTGAGTCGCGCGACAGCTCCGTCGCGGTCGAGTCATCTCCTCCTCTTCTCCTTCATCCTCATCGTGCAATCTTCATCACCCGGTTGACAAGCACTCATCACCTCATGGTTCATACCATGACTCCTCAATATGATCACTATTATCATTAATACACTAAAATAAATTTGGGGCCTAAATGCATCAAGATACACTTTCAATCTCTCCCTTTTTGGTGAATCATGATAATATGATCCAAGAAGTGAAAATAAATTGCTATCAAGATAGATATACACAATAAAGCTCTCCCTAAATGCATGCATCATATAACAAAATAGTAAATATGACATAAAACATTTAGGACTAGAAATCAAAATTAGTATAATTAACCATAAAGCATAAAACATTGTGCATTACATTCCATCATTCATGCTAACACATAAAAGTAAAATGCTATTACAGCCCATTGTTCAGAACACGGATTACAAAAGATGGAACCAAAAATGTGAAAACCTAAAGCTAAGCAATTTGACTTGACTTCTTGACTTAACTTGCGATGACTTCTTGATAATTCTCCCCCTTTGGCATCAAAGACACCAAAAAGAGAAAACTTAGCAGACGGCTCACTCGGATTCTTCACTCTCAACATCATCATCATCATCATCATCGTTGGACAGTGAGGAGGACTGCTGAGAAGGCTACTACTGCTGTTGCTAGGACAACCTTGCTTCGGATCCAAAGAAGTGGGCATAGGGGTTAGTGCAGTCAGCGAAGTCGTTCTCCTCTTCGGAATCAGACACAGGCTCCATGGGAGGCTAGCCTAACTGCTGAAGCAGCTGGTTGATCACCTTGTTCTGCTTCTCGAACTCATTGACTTGCCACCGACTATTGTTCTGACACATAGTAAATATGGCTGACAGAATATTCTTGATTGGTGAGCCAGAGGAGCTAGGCTATGGTGCTAATCTACGTGGAGGACGCTAAGGCCCTGCAGATGAAGGCGGAGCTGTTGAGAAGGACTGAGGAGGTGCTCTAGAAGGTAGTGCCTGAGGTGTGTACCCATGGTGCATAACCTCATGAACCTTCTTTTTGTGGGTGACTCTGTCGATCACGAGCTAAATGTATGGGGCGTACACGTAACTCTTGGTGGGAGAGACTAAGGTGGTCCAGATCTCGCTCTAGAGGAACCGAGAGATGCTGAACACACCACGGTCCTCCCTCATGACCGCCAATAGATTGCGGGCATTGCTCAACAATGAGGTTCTATCACTGAGCTTAAGTAGTAGGGTCTTCCAGAAAAGATTGTTCAGCACTGAGAACACCAGAGAGAGACCCTCTGTCTTACCTCCAAACACTAAACCATACTCATACAGAAATGGCACTACATCAGCTCCAAGCACAGGTTCTGTGTCAAGCCGGTAAGCTATGAGGTCATTTGCGTCCAGACCCAAAATAGCAACAAAGTCACTGAGTGTGGCCTCATACTCAACTCCCTCTAGCCGCCAGTGAAAGGTTGGCTCCTCATTGGTCACTGTCTAGAAGAGAATAGAGTAGAATTGGCAGATCGCTTCTTCACACCAGTTCTGCTTGATCTCCATGAGGCCATAGAGATTCTTGGCCTGGAAGATGCGGATCACCTGGTTGAACACTGGATTGCCCTTTTTCTTCATCGCAACCCAGTTAATCCATTGCATCTCGACTACTAGGTTCCTTTTGGGCAACATGACGCTCTTGTAGTAGTCTTGTTGGAAGCCCGAGTGAAACCGATAATCCACCTCACATAATTGACTTCGGATTGAGGGGTGACCCCGCTAGCCAATGCGGGCTCCTAGACTTTTCTCTCGACAAGCTAAAGGATATCATCACTTTGACTGGATTATCCGGTGGTAGGCTGCTTTTCTTTGCCCTTGCCCTAAGGTGGAGGAGGAGGCCACACTGAAGAAGCGGCAGGCACTTGGATGCCGATGTCTAGAAATCAACGCGACGTCGAAGCAAGCTGCTTGTAACGGCCTCTTGAAGCTGGCCCAGTACATGGAGCTGGAGGAGGAGACCCTCCGGTGTCACTGTTGTCACCGGAAGAGTACTTTGGATTATGCCTGGCCTTCTTGTGTCTCTCGTCAGACATGGCGACAATTGCTACAAAGCAGCAAAGGATCAAAAGCTAAATCACAGATATGAATCAAGGAATGAAAACTGAAATGCAACACAAACCCTAGACTTGGACTATACGGGTAGGACCAGATTTTCTGGGACCCCACAAAATCGAAACTAATTGATTTTAACAATGTGGTTAGGGTACATTGCAACAACTTCTCTAGGACCTATTCTAGCCTAAAAGATTCAAGATTTAACTAAAGACTAAAAGAGAAAACGTCAATATAGGTCAAAACAGAGGATACCTCAAAGAGGAACTTGGAGACGAAGAGGAGACAATCGACGCTCCCGGAAGGATCCTAGGCTCCCCCTCAATGGATCCCGCTACTCCCACGGACTAGTTTCGAAGAAAACCGCCGGAGAAATCGAGAGGTGGAGTGAGGGAGAAGAGAAGTGAGGAGGAGAGAGATAGCCGGATGGTTCGGGTCCCCTTTTATAAAGTCTAGCCCGAACAATCTGGAGTTATCCGGACTATCCGGATTTACCTCATCATTTCCAACATGGGTATTTATATGCAAGTGTATCAAGCTAAGTTGCGAGAATTAAGGATATTCAGTTCATTTCTTAACTCACAAACCGATGCTCATCTAAGGGTTTGGTGAAAATATCGGCGAGCTGTTTATCTGTTCTCACATGGGTTAGACTTATATCATCTTTATCTCATGATCTCTCAAGAAATGGTGGCGAATATCAATGTGTTTGGTTCTTGAGTGTTGAACTAGGTTATTGGCTATTTTAATGGCGTTCTCATTGTCACATAAAAAAGGAATCTTGGTGACATTGTACCCAAAGTCTTTTAAGGTTTGTTTTATCCAAAGGAGTTGAGCACAATAACTACCGGCTGCTACATATTCGGCTTCGACTGTGGATAAAGTTACAGAATTTTGTTTCTTGGAAGACAATGAAATAAGTGATCTTCCAAGGAATTGGCATGTTCCAGATATGCTTTTTCTATCCACTTTGCCACCGGCATAATCGGAGTCCGAATAGCCGATATGATCAAAGGTTGAGCCTTTCGGGTACCAAAGCTCTAGGTTTGAAGTATGAACCAAATATCTCAAGATTCTTTTAACAGCAACTAAATGATATTCTTTTGGTGCAGCTTGAAATCTTGCGCACATGCAAACACTAAGCATGATATCAGGCCTATATGCACATAAATATAACAAGGCGCCAATCAAGGAATGGTATACCTTTTGATCGACGTTGGTTCCTTGTTGATTTAGATCAAAATGTTCGTTGGTTTGCATGGGGGTCTTGATGGGTTTGGCATTCTCCATGTCAAACTTCTTGAACATGTCTTTAATGTACTTGGTTTGATAGATGAAGGTGTCTTCTTTGAGTTGCTTGATTTGAAATCCTAGAAAGAACTTAAACTATTCCATCATTGACATTTCAAATCTCTTGGTCATTATTCTACTAAATTCCACACAAAAATCATTGTTAGTAGATATATATTTGGCAAACAAAAAAATCATTATTAAAATACTTAGTAAAGAGGGTAGGATCGACTTTGCCTATTTCAAAGCCCTTTTTGAGTAGAAAGTCCCTAAGGCATTCATACCATGATCTAGGTGCTTGCTTAAACCCATAGAGCGCCTTTTAGAGCTTGAACACGTGATTTGGATATTTGGGATCTTTAAAGCCTAGTGGTTGCTCCACATACACCAACTCAGTGATTGGACCGTTTAGGAAAGCACTTTTGACGTCTATTTGGTGAAGCTTGAAATCATGGTGAGTAGCAAAGGCTAATAATATACGAATTGACACTAGCCTAGCAACAGGTGCATACGTCTCACCAAAGTCTAAACCTTCAATTTGTGTGAAACCTTATGCCACCAACCTAGCTTTATTCCTCACGACCATGCCATGCTCATCTTGTTTGTTACGGAATACCCATTTTGTGCCAATTACGTTCTGCTTCGTTCTTTCCACCAATGCCCAAACTTTATTTTTTTTGAAGTTATTGAGATCCTCTTGCATGGCCATCACCCAATCCATATCCTCAAGAGCTTCTTCTACCTTAACTGATTCTAAAAAAGATACAAAAGAGATTCACAAAAATTTGCTAAACGTAAATGTGTGGTTACTCCCCTTCATAGATCACCAAGGATATTGTGTACAAGATGGTCTCTTTAGATGCCTTGATGGATTCTCTGATATTGTATAGGAGGTTAGTCAAGTTCTTCTTGAACTTCTTGTTCCTTGTCCACCACCTGCTGCTCTTGAGTTTCTTGTGTTTCGCTTTATTCTACTTGTACTTGTTGATTCGTTGACTCTTCTTCTCTTAGTCTTATATCTCCAATTGACATATTCTTGATTGCTTCACATGAAGGTTCTTCTTCACCTCTATCACTTGGATCAACTTGCTCTACTTCAGAGCCGTTAGTCTCATCAAATGTCACATCCCTAGTGACTTCAATAATCCTGGAGATCTTATTGAAAACATGATAGGCATGTGCATTTAACTCGTAACCAACCAAGAAACCTTCATCGACCTTAGAGGCAAATTTAGAGTTTCTTGGTCGCTTACTGAAAATGAAGCACTTACTTCTAAAAACTCTAAAATATGAAACATTAGACTTGTTACCGGTTAGAAGTTCATAAGCCATTTTTAAGAATTTTGTGTAGATACAGATGATTGATTGCATGATATACAGTGTTGATCGCTTCTGCCCAAAATATGTCTGAAGTCTTATACACATTAAGCATTATTCTTGCTACTTCAATTAGTGTTCGGTTCTTTCTTTCCACTACTCTATTTTGAGGTGGATCATAGGGAGCGAAGAACTCATGCTTAATGCCTTCTTCATCAAGAAATTCTTCAACTTGAGTGCTCTTGAACTCACTCCTGTTATCACTTCTTACTTTCTTGATCTTGACTTCATACTCATTTTGAGCTCTTCTTGCAAAGCTTTTGAACACTCTTTATGTCTCGCTCCTATCATGCAAAAAGAATACCCAAGTGAAGCGAGAAAAATCATTAACAATAACTAAGCCATATTTATTACCACCAATGCTTAGGTACGCCACTGGTCCAAAAAGATCCATGTGTAGAAGCTCCAGTGGCCTCCTTGTTGTCATGATATTCTTGGCAGTGTGTGGTGCTCTAACTTGTTTACCTGCTTGACATGCACTGCATAACCTGTCTTTCTCAAACATAACATTTATTAGTCCTAGGATGTGTTCCCTTTTAAGAAGTTTTGACAAGTTCCTCATCCCAACATGAGCTAGTCGGTGATGCCATAACCAGTCCAAGCTAGTCTTAGCCACCAAGCAAGTTTCTGGTTTAACTTTATCTAGATCAAAATTGACTAAATAAAGCTTTCCCTTTATCTTACCTGTAAAGGCTATGGAATTATCACTACTTCTCAAAACGGTCACACCCTCATCAGTAAAAAGACATTTATAACCAATTTTACATAACTAAGATATTGAAAGTAAGCTATAACTTAAAGACTCAAGTAATAAAACATTAGAAATAGTATTACCATTTGAGATAGAAATTTTACCTACTCCCATTACCTTTCCTTTTCCATTGCCACCAAATACAATGGATTCATGATTACCTTGATTTGGCTCAAATGAGATGAATATACTCCTTTCTCTGGTTATATGGTTGGTACATCCACTGTCCATCATCCAACTAGATCCGTCGGAGGAGTATTCGTACAAAATAGATTATTTCTTGTTTTTAGGTACCCAAACCTTTTTGGGTCCTTCAATGTTAGTCATAAGAACCTTAGAAATTCAAATGCATCTCAATGTTTTTTCATTTTTATTCTCAACAAATTAAGCAACCACTTTACCATGGTGGTTTCTCCTAATAAGATAAGATGCATAAAAGGTAGCTTGTGAAGCAAATGACTTGTTATTGATCTTCTTTGAACTTTGTTCTTCCTTTACAAACTTGATGATCTCCTTACCCTTGTACTTCCTTCTTGCATTTATCTTGCTTTTATTTAGATGAAAGCCAAGACCTCTCTTCTCAATATTATTTTGGGTGTTGAGAGTCATGTATAGAGCATCCTTTGTTTTGTAGGCTTTCATGCACCCATAGCTTACCAAGGTGCTAAGCCTCTTATTTTTCTTTCTCAATACTTCAATTTCCTTTATGTTAGTCTCATAAGTAGTAATATCAAGATTATAGCGTTTAGCACAATCATTGCTTGTGGATGCAATAGAAGGAATAGAAATAGGGTGAGTAATTAGAGACTCAACTCTCTTTTCAAGGCTCTTATTATTCTATTTAAGAACAATAAGCTTACTTTTAAGAGTTTTGAGCTTATCTTCTAATTCCTCCTTAGACTCATTTACTAAATAAGATTGCTTAGTCAACTTGTCTATCTTTTTTTCTTTTCCTTAGAAAGAAGCCTTTCTAGTTCAAGATTTCTCTCCTTCTCATTAATGAGAAGGTCCACTTATTTTTCTAAAGTTGCTTCTTGCGTCTCTATTGTTTCTATAAGCTCTTTAAATTTTGATAAAGCTTACTTATTCATACTTTTAAACATGTCATCATTAAATCTAGACTCAACATCGCTAGAATTACTGTGATCATCTTTATCTAAAGATTTATCCATCATAGTTAGCTTCTTGCTGTTAGCCATGAAGCACTTGGGGGAGATAATGTTGTCGTCGCTTGAATCTCTAAATAATGAAGGCTTTGGAGTCATGATGTTGGCGATGACGACGGTAGCGACTCTCTTCTTGCTAGAGTCAGAATCCGACTCGGACTCAAAATCAGAGTCGGAGTTTCACTCCTCTCCAATGTGAGCATGGCCGCCTTTCTTACTCTTTTTGTACTTCTGCTTCTCTTTGCTTTCTTGCTCTTTCTTCTTACGACAATCGGCTATAAAATGGCCAAGGTCACCACACTCATGGCACCCTATCTTTGACTTCCTCTTCTTTGATTTGTCACCCTTTTTTTGTATTTGTTAAAACCACCCTTCTTCATGAACTTTTTAAATTTCTTGACAAATAGCACAAGCTCCTCATCATCGCTTTCATCGTCACTTGACTCATTTTTCTTCTTAGCTTTGAGAGCCACATCCTTGCCCTTATTGTTATGAAGCTTGGCAAGATCTTTGAGTTTCTTGGCTTCTTTTTCTATCAACTCATGTGTTATTATCCTCCCTAGCGTATCACTTGGAGTCATCTTCTTGAACTCTTTGCGCTCACTGATTAAAGTCACCAAGGTAAGATTCCTTGGCACTATAGCCCAAAGCAATCTCTTCATAACAAAGTGATCGGTCATCTCTTCTCTTCTAAGACCCTTGATTTTGTTGACAAGGACCATAAGGCGATCATACATCTCTTGTGGAATTACATCATGTTACATGAAAAATCTTTCGAGCTTTCCTTCAAGAAGCTCTATCTTTGATTCTCTGACAGAAGGGGTTTCTTTATGAGCAACTTGTAAAGTCTCCCATATTTCTTTAGCTTCTTTAAGCCCATCAACTTTATTGAATTCTCTTAGGCTCAACGCGGCAAGTAGAACACTCGCTGCTTAAGCATTGTGGTGGATAGCTTATTCTTCATCAGCAGTTAATTGATGATCATCCCCATTTGAGTCATCCACGTTTACACCTGTGCATACAATCTTCTAAATGTTTGGATGCATAGAGATTAGATATAATTTTATCTTATGTCTCTATACCGCATAGTGTGTACCATCAAAGTAAGGTGCACGCCCAGTTGGCATAGAGAGATAATTATTACTAAAGTTTAGTTTGGAGTAGTCAAAAGGATATGTTGCGCCTTTCTTTCCTCCAACACTATTCTTGTCGGTGCCAATGGAATTTGACTCTTCAGACATCTTTACTCTTCAAGCAGTTAAGCCTTTGAGAAGAGCCTTGCTCTGAAACCAATTAAAAGTTGCCTAGAGGGAGGGTGAATAAAAATAGGTTAGTTCAAACCTCTAGGACCCGGACTATCTAGACTTTAGTCGGATGCTCCGGTAGCCGAACAAGATTACAAACTATCCGAGGTCTGGACTGTCCGGGTGTAACCAGATGGTCCAGGCACAACAGATCTAAAACGATAACCAATACTGAAAATAATCTACCCGATGAATTCTATGAGACTTAAACTTGCTAGCAAATATATATATCAACAGTAAATATAACTAGCAAGATAAATAATTGACACAATGATTTTTTTCTCGAAGTTCAGATCCTCCGATCCTACGTCTCTATTGAGGAAACCCCAAGGGACCGAGTCTCTTTTAACCCTAATCCTCACCAAGCACTTACTTCCGTAAGTCTTGGATTTTACTCGGTTACCTCGTTGAAGCCGAGGCGAAGCTTTGTACAAACGTATCCGGTCGCCCACACGCTTTGGGTGCTCGCTGATCGACGCCTAGCCATCTAGGAGATCTCGATCTCTAAGAGTAATAGACACGTTGATGTGATCCGATGCCATGTGCTCAAGAAACAGCAAAAAACAGCAAGCACACATCCACACAACTCTCAAGAGATTGATCAAACGAGAACCCGTAGAGATTGTGTGGAGAAATCACTATTCTTCCCTCAAGATCAAAAGAGAACACACAAGGAAGAACAAGAAAGAACGGCAGAGCGTCTAGGGTTGCAATCATGTCGCCCTTTTTATGGAGGGGAAGGATATTTATACCTCTGCACCAAATCTATCTGTTAAGGCAAAAAATGGCGCACTGTTCATCCAGACAGTCCGGGCTTAACCGGATGATCCGGACCAAATAAAATTCAAAATAGAACCAGTGTTTTGGATAGTCCGGTCAGAGTCCAGATATTTTGGGCCAAAAACAAGTCCAAACAGAAGAGTGTTTTTAGACAGTCTGACCAAAGGTTCGGACGGTCCAGGCCACGGAATAAAAATCAAACAGAGAGTAATTTTTGGATTATCTAGCCAAGAATCCGGATGTTTTGGCTTCAAAAATAATTTCAACAGAAACAAGTTTTTGGATAGTCCGGCTAGAGTCCGAACTGTCTGACTTAAAAAATAAATCAAACAGAAGCATGCTTTTGGATTGTCCGGCTAGAATTCGGACAGTCCGACATGTAAATAAAATCTAACAGAAGGCAGATTTTGGACAGTCCGGTTTGAACCCGGACAATCTAGCTTTTCTGGAAAGAAAAAACCAACTTAGAAAAATTCCAAAACTTTCAATGAAAGATTTTGACTTGAGCACTTAGCTTTAGATCAACTATCAACGCATCCCTCTTGATAGTATGGCATACATAGACTCAAGAAAATTTAAAATGTTTGGAATAAGCACAATTTGAGCCCGGCACCAAAAAGAATAACGTTGGAGGGAAGAAAGGAGCAGCATATCCTTTTGATTACTCCAAGTTAAATCCTAGCAATAACTATCTCTCTACGCCAACTGGTCGTACAACTTACTTTGATGGTACACACTATACGGCATGGAGACATAAAATAAAATTACACCTAGTCTCTATGCATCTAAATATTTAGAAGATTATGTGCACAGGTGTAGATATGGATGACTCAAACGTGGATGATCGACAACTAACTGTCGATGAAGAACAAGCAATTCACCCCAATGCTCAAGCGGCTAGTGTTCTACTTGCCGCATTGAGTCCTAAAAAATTCAATAAAGTTGATGGACTTGAGGAAGCTAAAGAAATATGGGAAACTTTATAAGTTGCCCATGAAGATAGATCTTCAGTAAGGGAGTCAAAAATTGAGTTTCATGAAGAGAAGTTTGGAAGATTTATTATGGAAGATGATGAAACTCCTCAAGAAATATATGACCGCCTCATGGTTCTTGTGAACAAGATAAAGGGTCTTGGAAGCGAAGAGATGACTGATCATATGGTGGTAAAAAGATGACTCCGTGCTATAGCACCAAGGAATCCTACCTTGGTGACACTGATTCAGGAATGCAAAGAGTTCAACAAAATAACTCTAAGTGATGTGCTCCGAAGAATGATAGCACATAAATTAATGGAAGAAGAAGCTAAGGAAGTCAAAGACCTTGCCAAGCTTTGAAACAACAAGGGCATGGACATGACTCTCAAAGCTAAGAAGAAATAAGAATCAAGTGATGATGAAGAGCTTGTACTATTTGTTAAGAAATTCAAAAAATTCATGAAGAAGGGAGAATTTGATAAATACAAGAAAAAAAATGACAAGTCAAAGAAGGGGTGCTATGAATGTGGTGATCTTGATCACTTCATAGCCGACTGTCCCAAAAAGAAGAAAGAAGAAAGCAAAGAGAAGCACAAGTATAAGAAGGGGAAGAAAGGTGGCAATGCTCACATTGGTGAAGAATGGAACTCTGACTCCGACTCCGAGTCAGAATCAGACTTTGACTCTAGCAAGAAGGGAGTCTCCACCATCATCATCGCCAACATCATGTCTCCAAAGCCTTCACTTTTTGGAGTGTCGAGCGATGACGAAATTATCTCCCCTAAGTGCTTTATGGAAAAAAGCAAGAAGGTAACTATTATATCTAAAGCTATAGATAAGGATGAATATAGTGATTTTAGTGATGATGAATCTAAAATTGATAATGACATGTTTAAAAATATGAGTAAGCAAGTCTTATATAAGTTTAAAGAACTTATAGAAATAATAGAGGCGCAAGAAGCAACTCTTGAAAAACAAGAGGATCTACTCATTAATGAGAAGGAAAGGAATCTTGAACTTGAGCGGCTTCTTACTAAAAGAAAAGAAACATATAGACAAATTGACTAAACAATCTAGTTTAGTAAATTTGTCTAAAGAGGAATTAGATGAAACACTCAAAACTCTTAAGAGTGAGCTTATTGTTCTTGATGAAAACAATAAGAGCCTTGAAGAGAGGATTGAGTCTTTAATGACTCACCCTATTTCTATTCCTTCTATTGCTTCCACACGTAATGGTTGCTCTAAATATTATAATTTTGATATTACTGCTTATGAGACTAACATCAAGAAAATTGAGGTTCTAAGAAAGAAAAATGAGAGGCTTGGTACCTTGATAAGCTATGGGTGCATAAATGCCTATAAATCAAAGGACACCTTATTTAAAACTCTCAACACTCAAAGCAATGTTGAGAAGCGTGGACTTGACTTTCATCTAAATGAAAGCAAGGTCAACACTAGGAGGTATAACGGTAAGGAAGTCATAAAGTTTATAAAGAAAGGCCAAAGTCCAAAGAAGACCAACAACAAGCCTCATGCCTCTTAAGCTATTTTTTATTCGTCATACCTTATTAAGAGAAACCACCGTGGTAAAGTGGTTGCTCAGTTTATTAGAAATAAAAATAAAAAACCTTTGAGATGCATTTGTATTCTTAAAGTTCTTGTGACTAACATTGAAGGACCTATAAAGATTTGGGTACCTAAAACAAAGAACTAATATCTTTTGTAGGAATACTCCTCCGGTTGATCAAGTTGGATGATAGACAATGGATGTACCAATCACATGACCGGAAGAAAAGAATATTCACGTCTTTTGATCCAAATCAAGGTAATCATGAATCCATTGTATTTGGTGATAATGGAAAAGAATAGGTAATGGGAGTAGGTAAAATTACTATCTCAAATGATTATTCTCAATAATGTAAAATTGGTTATAACTGTTTTTTTCTAATGAGGGTGTGACCGTTTTGAGAAGAAGTGATAATTCCATAGCCTTTACGGGTAGGTTGAAGGGAAAACTTTATTTAGTTGACTTCACACTAGATAAAGTTGAACCTAACACTTACTTGGTGGCTAAAACTAGCATGGGTTAGTTATGATATTGCCAAGTAGCTCATGTTGGGATGAGGAACTTGTCAAAGCTTCTTAAAGGGGAGCACATCCTAGGACTAAGCAATGTTGTGTTTGAGAAAGACAGGTGTGTAATGTTTGTCAAGCCGATAAGCAAGTTAGAACACCACACACTACCAAGAATATTTATGATGACAAGGAGACCACTAGAGCTTCTATGTATGAATCTCTTTGGACTAGTGGCATACTAAATCATTGGTGGTAACAAATATGGTTTAGTTATTGTTGATGACTATTCTCATTTTACTTGGGTGTTCTTTTTGCATGATAAGAGCGAGACACAAAATGTGTTTAAAAGTTTTATAAGAAGAGCCCAAAATGAATATGAAGTCCAGATCAAGAAAGTGAGAAGTGACAACGGGAGTGAGTTCAAAAACACTCAAGTTGAAGACTTTCTTGATGAAGAAGGCATCAAACACGAGTTCTCTGCACCATATGATCCACCTCAAAATGGAGTGGTGGAACGGAAGAATCAAATGTTGCTAGCGGTGGCAAGAACCATGCTTAATGAATATAAGACTTCAGATATATTTTGGGCAAGAACCAAATGTTTCATATTTTAGAGTTTTTGGAAGTAAGTGCTTTATTTTGAGTAAGCGACCAAGAAGCTCTAAATTTGCCTCTAAGGTAGATGAAGTTTTTTTGGTTGGTTACGAGTTAAATGCGTATGTCTATCGTGTTTTGAACAAAACCTCATATATTGTTAAAGTCACTAGGGATATGACATTTGATGAAACTAACAGCTCTAAAGTAGAGCAAGTTGATTTAAGTAATGCAGGTGAAGAAGAACCTTTATGTGAAGCAATCAAGAATATGCCAATTGGAGATATAAGGCCAAGAGAACAAGAATCTACAGATCAACAACAATCTCAAGTTGAAGAAAGTCAAACACAAGAGACTCAAGAGCAAGAGGTGTTAGACAAAGAACAAGAAGTTCAAGAAGTTAATCAACAACCTATACAACATCAAAGAATTCATCAAGGCATCCAAAGAGACCATCCCGTGGACAATATACTTTGAGATCTATGAAAGGGAGTAACTACTTGTTCTCATTTAGCAAATTTTTATGAATGTTACTCTTTTGTGTCTTCTATGGAACCTATCAAGGTAGAAGAAGCTCTTGAAGATGTGGATTGGCTGGTGGCCATGCAAGAAGAGCTCAATAACTTCAAAAGAAATGAAGTACGGACATTGGTGAAAAGACCAAAGCAAAATATAATTGGTATAAAATGGGTCTTCCGCAACAAGCAAGATGAGCACGGCATGGTCGTAAGGAACAAAGCAAGATTAGTGGCATAAGGCTTCACACGAATCAAAGGTTTGAATTTTGGTGAGACGTATGCACCTGTTGCTAGGCTTAATCAATTGGAATATTATTAGCCTCTACTACTCACCATAGTTTTAAGCTTCATCAATTGGACGTGAAAAGTGCATTCTTGAATGGACCAATCACTGAATTAGTGTATGTGGAGCAACCACCAGGCTGTAAAGACCCCAAATATCCAAATCATGTATTCAAACTCTAAAAGGCGCTTTATGGCTTAAGCAAGCACCTAGAGCATGGTATAAATTCCTTAGAGATTTTTCTCTTAAAAAGGGCTTTGAAATAGGCAAAGCCGATCCTACCCTCTTTACTAAGCATTTCAATAATGATTTCTTTGTTTGCCAAATAAATATCATTGACATTATATTTAGTTCTACTAACAATGATTTTTGTGTGGAATTTAGTAGGATAATGACTAAAAGGTTTGAAATGTCGATGATGGGGGAGTTGAAGTTCTTTCTAGGATTTCACATCAAATAACTCAAAGAAGGAACTTTCATCAGTCAAACGAAGTATATTAAAGACATGCTCAAGAAGTTTGACATAGAGAATGCTAAACCCATCAAGACTCCCATGCAAACTAACGGGCATCTTGATCTAAATCAATAAGAAACCGACGTCGACCAAAGGGTATATCGTTCCATGATTGGTTCCTTATTATATTTATGTGCATCTAGTACTATCGAGGATGTGACCCCCTAGGTACCCCTCGATTGGGCTTATCAGTCCAGACCAAGAGCAAACGAAGTCCAGCACTGACTATCCAGTATAGCCCATGAAAGGGGATTCAGTTGCATTAAGGAAAGTTGAGTTCTTATCGGGTAGTTGAACTCCAGATATAGCATCAAGAGATATGTTTGTACCAAAATCCTTATAATTAGGGATTTAGAACATGGGTTTAGTAGGCAATCCTAGATCGACTCGAGACAGAGTCCTGAGTTGTTGGGCTCACCTTCTGAGTATATAAAAGAGGCGAGGCACTACCCAGTGGCATCTATCTATTCATCTAATCCCATCATATTCTTCTTGCTTTTGACACCTTAAGCATCCAAAAGCTTAATCATGTCGTATTGTAAGATCCACCATCATATTAAACACCAAAACACTAGACATAAGGTTATTAACCTCTGAGATACCCAAACCATTATAAATCTTAGCTCTTATGTTCTAGAGTTGACCATCAGGTTCGAAGGCGCTGCGCTTCCCTTACACTCATCTAATCACCATCTCGGGTACCCCCATGGATAGATTGCTTGGTGATTCACCGATAGTTGGTTCGCCAGGTAGAGGGTCGTGTCGCTTTTACTAGGATCTGATGGCACCTCCTTCGAATTTTCTCATGCTGGCTGGTTTTGGGCTCATGTTTGGGAGTTTGGCATTCGTCGGGGACTCAACGGGGTAGCTTGTCCTCTAGAGCCCGTCGGCGACTATCATTCACAGATCAGCCGACTTAGGAAGTTCTGCTTCTCCCTTAGTCCTTGAGCGAAGCCGCCAGTTGAGCCGTACACAAGGCCCGATTGGTCTCGAACACTATGTCATTTTCTACAGCAAGAAGGGTCGAACCATTCGGTGCCGGTGGGCGAAGGCCGGGCCGATCGGCGGACTTGAAGTCGATCGACAATCGAGCAACCTTTGATTCTAAGATTATCTTATCATGATGACTGAGGGTGCGCTATCCACAACCAGCAGCGAGTGGTGCTAACATGCCAAAGGCAATGAGATCGAACAAGACAATGGGGTTCGCCAAAACCTCGAGGATGAATTCACTTTAGAGTTTGACGGCGAGAAGGTCTTCAAAACTCTAGCCGCCAATTTGGTGGCGACCAAGAGAGCTCTCGGTTCTCTTCATGAGACACCAAAACTGTGACGAGCAAAAGCCTTGGTCCAGGCAGCAGCCACGCAAATCAACGCCTCGGCCCTGGCTCTGGCCCAACTGAGGAGTCATGGTAGCCACCATGAGGTGATGAGTTCTTGTCAACCGGGGAGATGAAGAGAAGACGATGGATTGAGGATGATGTGAAGAAGAGGATGAGAAGAGCCGACCGTGACGGAGCT
>KE371119.1:879581-902229 GCA_000418225.1 Zizania latifolia | reverse complement strand
GTAGAACGTATATTGCACTCATGGATGCATTTTGACTGATACTTGTCTTTTCCTTGGACGATCTATTTCTGAGAGTACTTTTCGGTGGAGTGTGTATCAACTTGCTATGAGTAAATATTTTAGCACAGCCTTGTGCTGAGCATCTTGAAACCACTCGCAAGTTCGATACAAGAGGTTGAGAGATTTTTGTTTATCCGCTGTGTTTTTATTTTGCGCCCATTCACCCTCCCTCTGATCGTTAGTTTCGGTCCTACACCAACCAGTAACTCCTTCCCCGAAAGACAAGGAGGATAACAATCCGAACCGGTACCCACCATTGCGCAACCAGAATCCATCCGTCGACAGTCCGCGTGGTGATCACTCAATACTACCTCCACCCCAGAAGGACGGAACAGGTTGCGGTCTGAAATTTGCAGACGGGCCGACAATCAGGACAACCTTGAAGACGGTGGTAGTAGCATCGTAGTAGCACTGACTACACTGATTCCTATGAAATCAGGGGCCAAAATCATTGCCACCGCAGAAGAAGCAGAAGCCAAGATGATCACGGTAGTTTCCCCGCATTCACAAGTCACCTAAGACGAGTTAGGTGGCTAAGGTCGTTTTGTCCCACTGGGATCGAGCCATATGATGGCAAGATGGATCCCTTCCAGTGGCTATGACTCTACTACACAGCCGTCCATGCAGCCGGTAGAGATGAGAGAGTAATGGCTAATTATCTTCCGGTCATGATCCCTTCATTCGCCAATAATTGGCTCTCCAGCCTGCCCAAGAACTCCATCAATTCTTATACCTAACTCTGTTCGGCCTTCATCGACAACTACCAAGGGACCCGCAGTAGCTATGGCAGAAAGAAGATGAGTCACTTTGGAACTTTATCTGAAGGTTCTCTGAAAAGAGAACCACCATTGTGGACGTTGAGGAGCGTGACATCATTAATTATTTCATCGACGCTGTACACCACACTTCTATGGTACATGAGGCCCTTGTGAGGAAGAAGCCGAAGACTATAGCACGGATGATCTCTATTACAGAAAGCTACATCGATAGTGAAGATGCTCGAAGAGAGAAGATAGGGCGGTCATGCCAGAAAAGCCGGTCCCATCGGGCCAGGGACAATTGCCCATGATCTGCTCGATGAGAGGACGATCGACCGAGATCCTCTCGTAGCAAGCAGGAGTGGTAGAGGAAGACAGAGAGAAATGTGGCGGTGGCCTACATCTCACGTCGCCAGGAGGATGAGGCCATGTGGGAGGACCTTGACAAACCTTGCCCGTTTTATCCAAAGGGCAAGCATACCATGCGTAAATGCTATTCCTTGCAAGACGCACTGATCCAGGAATCCCGTGGTAACTCCCACCAAAACAAACGATGCTGGGACGATGACGACGCCTTGAAAAAAGATAATCGGCGCTAGGACAACAACGACTTCCAGGAACCTCATAAGATAGTGAACGTTATCTTCGGGGGCCTTGCATCGACGGAAATCAAACAGCAACAGAAGATTTTGGATCGACAGATCAACACTGCCAAATTCAAGGAAGTCTAACAGCTGTAATGGTCAAAAGTTCCAATCACCTTCTCCAAAGATGACCAGTGGACCAATGTCCCGAAGACCGAACATTGGCCACTGGTTGTTGACCTGGTGATATTCAAAGTACACATAAGGCGAGTCTTGATCGACGGAGGGAGTGGATTGAACATCCTTTAAATGTCAGTCCCTCATTGACCTTGGCATATCAGTCGATAGCCTCCGGAAGGAGGACAACTTCCTATTCTACGGTATTATACCCGAGCAAATCTCAATACCACTCAGCCCAATAACTTTACCGGTCACATTCGGTTCTCGGGATAATTACAGGACCGAGCATATAACCTTTTGGGTTGCAGAGTATGACATTCCGTTCCACGCCATACTCGGGAGGCAATCCATACCTGGTACTCAAGATGCCAGGTCTTGGCAGAGTCATTATTGTACGGGGATACATCGGCACCTTTCACGCATATGAAAAGGATAGTCTCACCCTGGCCGAGGCTGTCGACCTATCGACTCATATGGAGGAGACCCTCAAGCAAGTCTGAGCGCATCCCCCTAAAGTCTTGGAGGTATTGGTTAAGGCCTCAACTCCCTCAGGGATCTCCATCACACCCTCGAGCATGAAGAAGATCATCCTCTCCGAGACAGACCCATCAAAAATAGCAACCATTGGGACCGAGCTTGATTCCAAATAGGAAATCATGCTCGTCAGCTTTCTGCGCTCTAACATGGATATATTCACATGGAAACCCTCCGATATGCCTGAGGTTCCTCGTGAGCTGATCGAGCATAAACTCCATGTATACCCAACTATCAAACCGATAAAGCAGAAGCTATGAAGGTTCGTACAAGATAGGAAAGAGGTGATTAAGGCCGTCCTAGCAGCAGGATTCATCCGTAAAGTTTACCACCCAGAATGGCTCGCCATCCATAAAGGAAGAAGACTAGACAATGGCGAATGTGCGTCGACTACAACGACCTAAACAAACACTGCCCAAAGGACCTTTTTGGGTTGCCTTAGATAGACCAAGTCATTGACTCAACAACAGGCTACTCTCTCATGTGCTTCCTCGACTGTTACTCTGGCTATCAACAGATCAGACTTAAAGAAGAAGACCAGGAGAAGACATCCTTCATCACACCCTTCGAAGCATACTATTATACCACCATATCATTCGGACTAAAAAACATAGGGCAACGTATCAACGGGCCATCTAGCGATGTCTCTCAGACCAGATCGGCCACAATGTCGAGGTATATGTCGACGACGTGGTCATAAAGTCAAGGGAAGAAGGTAACCTCATCAATGACATCGCCGAGATGTTCACAAACCTATGGAAGTTTCGGTGGAAGCTTAACCCTGGTAAGTGTGTATTTGGGATACTGTCAGGACAACTGCTTGGGTTCATCGTCAGCAACCGAGGCATTGAGGCCAACCCAGACAAGATAGTGGCAATAATAAAGATGGAAAAATCCAATAACGCCAAGAAAGTCTAAAAGCTCATAGGCTGCATGATGGCCCTCGGGAGATTCATTTCTCGGCTAGGAGAAAGGGGAACTCCCTTCTTCAAATTATTGAAGAAAGAGGAAGATTTTCAATGGACGACCGAGGCTGACGAGGCATTTTTAGTACTGAAGAAATTTTTAACTTCACCTCCAATCCTTACGGCTCCAAACCTAGAGGAGGCCCTCCTCCTCTATATTGCTGCCATGACTAATGTCATCAGCACAACCGTGGTAGTCGAGCGGCTCAAGTTTGGACATGTTTTCCTGGTCCAAAGACCCGTATATTTTATATCAGAAGTCCTCAGCCAATCAAAAGAAAGGTATCCATAAGTACAGAAGCTCCTTTGTGCCATCCTGCTCATCGCCCAGAAGCTAAAGCATTAGTTCCAAGCCCACAAGATCGTGGTCATCACAGAATACCCTCTAGATGACATACTCCACAATCGAGACGTAACAAGGCGAATCGTAAAGTGGGTCATTGAGATGGGGGAGTACACGGTGGAGTTTCGATCCCTAACTGCCATAAAATCACAAGCTCTGGCTGACTTCATCACCGAGTAGACTAAGATCCAACTGCCCCCAAGTCGAGAAGAAAAGGAATATTGGACGATGTACTTCGATAGCTCCCTAATTATAGATGGAGCCAGCGTAGGTATTCTCCTTACATCTCCAAAAGGGGAAGAACTACGTTACGTGCTACAACTGCTGTTCAAGGCTTCCAATAACACGACCGAGTATGAGTCCATGATACACGGTCTCAGGATAGCAGTATCACTCGGAGTGAAATGACTCATGGTTTATGGAGACTCTAAGCTAGCCATCATCTAGGTTAACAAGGACTGGTCTTGCACCAGCGAAAAGACGGACACCTACTGTGCTGAGGTTCAGAAACTCAAAGATAAATTCTTTGGCCTGGAGTTTCACCATATCCCCCGTGATGATAATTCATCGGCGGACGCCCTAGAACACCTTGGGTCCTCTCGAGCGGCGGTCCCCAAGGGCGTGCTCGTCTGGGAGCTCACCAAACTGTCAATCAAGGATGACAAGCACCAGGCCACTAGCCCACTGGTAATCGTTGCCATGATTGAGGATACTGATGACTGGCGATAGCCCATCATCGACCACATTTTAAAAGGCACAGTTCCAGAAGATAAGACTCTAGCCGAACGACTAACACGACGAAGCAAGCAATACGTGGTCATTGGGGACAAATTGTACAAGCGCGTAGCCTCGACGAAGATACTTTAGAAGTGCATCCTCCCAAGTGAAGGTCTCCAAATCCTTAATGAAGTCCACGTGGGAGCGTGCGGCAATCACGCCGGGGCTAGGACGCTGGTCGGAATGGCATTCCAATTAGGCTTATACTGGCTGACAGCTAACAACGATGCCAAATAACTAGTTAAAAAGTGCAATGGCTGCCAGTTCTTCGCCAAGCAAAATCACCTGTAGCACAAGCTCTTTAAACAATCCCGCCATCTTGGCCCTTCTCTTGCTGGGGGCTCGATATGGTCGGCCCCTTCCAGAAGGCCCCCAAGGAATTGACCGGCTACTAGTAGCTATTGACAAATTCACCAAGTGGATAGAAGTCATGCCATTGAAGAACTGCACGACCAAAAAAACAGCACAATTTATCAAGGAAATCACATACCAGTTCGGCATCCCGAACCAAATCATAACTGACCTCGGGACTCAGTTCACAGCAGACGATTTCTGAGATTTTTGTGAGGAAAGGTTAATCGAGGTCAAATATGCGTCAGTCGCCCACCCTCGAGCCAATGGGCAATATGAGGGTGCTAACAAGACGATCCTCCAAGGTCTAAAAGCCTGAATTTTTGACCCCTTATAGATGTACGCTGGGAGGTGGCTCCAGGAACTCCCCACAGTACTCTGGGGGCTCCGCATGCAGCCAAATAGGGGCACGGGTTAGACATCCTTTTTCCACGTCTACGGCTCCAAGTCGGTCCTCCCGAGCGATATGTTACACAAATCCCCTCGAGTCCAATACTATGATGAAGGAACAGCGGAGCAAACAGGTGCCGAAGATATCGATTCCATCGAAGAAGCCCGGATAGCGGCCATGGTACAATCAGATCGGTATCAACAAACCCTTCGGCGATACCATGACCGCAATGTGCAGAATAAAAGCTTTAGGGTTAGTGACTTAGTACTTTACCAGGTACAATAAACTATCAGGGTACACAAACTATCCGCCCCTGGGAAGGACCATTTATCATCGCCGAAGTAATAAGACCAGGGGCTTATAGGCTGATGCGAGAGGACAGGCAAGCAGTACCAAACTCTTGGAACATTGAGCACCTCCGTCGATTTTATGCTTAACAATATTTTGTAATATAACTCTTTGCTGTTAGTACAATATGTTTAGGTACTCGTCGACCCCACGACATCATTTCTGCTCCGACCTCACCGACTACTCCCCCCAGACATGCAACTAGGCCAGGAAGGGGTCAGCCTTAGGGCTGTACACCCACAGTCAAGTATTTTTTTCGCCGACCCAGCCGACTACTTCCCACTAGACATGCAACTAGGCTGGGAAGGGGTCAGCCTAAGGGCTGTACACCCGCAGTCGAACATTTTTCTCGCTGACCTATACTGGTTACATTCCCCTCCGTATTGGGTGCTAGATGGCCACCGTGCATGCAACTAGACCCAGGAGAGGGTCGACTCTTTAGTCGTACACCCGCAACCGTGCATCTTTGAAGAACTCACCGACCTATGCCGGTTACATCCCCTCAGCGTTGGACACCAGATGGCTACCATGCATGCGACCGGACCCGAGAGAGGGTCGACTCTTTAGTCGTACACCCGCAACTGTGCATCTTTGAAGAACTCGCCGACCCATGCAGACTACATCCCCCTCCGAGTTGGTTGCCATATATGTTGGGTTATGGGGAGGCTACGCTAGTGATTAATTTTAAAAATTTATCCCGTTAGCCCAGGAACCATGCTTGCAATAGGATCATGGATCGTTACCTTCTAATGCAGGACGCGCTAGTGTAGCGGAAGAAGATGTTGAGGAAGCGCGTCCTTGCTCAACTCCGTCTGTTCGTCGGTGATCCGGTGATGGAGATTACGTGATCCGGCGATCTCTACTCAAAGAAGATGAGCACCGCTATCGGAGCTATGCCTCCATGGTATCCACACGTCCGGGGATAGGATCACCTCGCGCCGATGTGCTACCACCACTTACGAGATCTAGGAGATCGATCACAACCCTTGCAATCGAGGAGAGAGAAGAGGTTGCGGCTAGGGTTCTCAACTAGGAGCAACAGCAGCAACAGCCTTTCGTGCTCACCCCTCCTCTCTTCATATAGTGCCCCATCACGGGCCTTTAATCTATCTTAAAGCCCAACATATCTAATCTGTTCGCCTGGCCCAGAACTTCCGGTTATAGCCGAAACTTCCAAAAATAACATTCTGTATCGAATTTGTTTCTATCTAGAACTTTCGGTCCAATAGGAACTTCCAGACCAGGAACTTCTAAAAACAACATTCTGTATCGAATTTATTTTGACTCAGAACTTTCGGGTCTCACCCAGAACTTCCGGTTCATCCAGGTAGGTCCGGAATTTCTGGTCCAACCGGAACTTTCGGATCCTCCAGAAACCAAAACTAGGGCTGGCCCAGAACTTTCGGATGCTCCAGAACCCAGAACTTTAGGCCCTAGGACAGAACTTCCGGTTCTCCCAGAATTCTCTTGGGCACATTTCCATCAATCTCCCACTTGCACAAGAGCCAATTTTTACAAGCTTTAAAACCCAATCCCCTTAAGCATGCGACCTGATAGGTTCATATGCAAATAGCCGCTACCCAGAAACCCTTTCCGAATCGCCGATCAATAGCGGTACCTAGCAGCACATATTGACCCTTGAAAGCATACAAAGTCAAAATCATATTTTCTGATCCTTGATATACTCACGCACCAATCTCTTTACCACACAATATCAGTCAAGCTCAAGGCGAGATTCGTGCCACCCTTGTTGATAGTTCGACACTTCACTCGATCAAGTAGCGGATTCAATCATGATCAACTGTTTGATCATACTGGCATGGCCATGCACTTTCTAATCCTACTACCTCGAGGAGCCCAGAGATGTCTCTCCCGTTATGTAGGAGGGGTAAATTCCATCTTGACCGCTCACATCCCACGATATGTTTCATAACACACCCAAAAGCAACCTTTATCACTACCCTGTTACGAAATAGCATTTGGAAGCCCCTAAGTGTGCACTACACATTCTGAAATCAATGACGATCTCAGGTCTTAGGATTCTGCAGGTACACTATTTAAGATGATAACTGATGGCACATATAAAATAACAATCCTAGCAGTATCTCAAAGTGGGTCTATCCAACTCCATGTTCACTAACATGAGTCCACATCATTGATTTGACATCTCTATGTCTATGATCTGCGAAACTTGATCATCAATCAGATAGATATGCTAATCTATAAATTATCACTGTCCCATAAGACGATCTCAGATTAGGGATCATTTAGAATAACATCGTAACACAAAGAGTCTCACAAACAAGTCACGTACTTGCTGATCAATGTAAAAGATATTTATTCAAGGAATAAGATAACTAATTATCTAAATGTACATTAGCATAGACAAAACAACTTCTTCTCACATACACTCAACTCACTCACGTAAGTATCTAATACCCATAGAGCTTAAGTGCGCCTCATGCTTGGGCTGTGAGAGAGGCTTCGTCAATGGATCTGCAATGTTCAAATCCGTGTGCACCTTGTAGATCTTCACATCACCTCTATCTATAATCTCACGGATTAGGTGATAGCGCCAAAGTATATGTTTAGACTTCTGGTGCGACCTAAGCTCCTTGGCTTGCGCAATGGCGCCACTTTATCACAATAGAGGTCCACTGGACTGGACGCACTAGGGACAACACCCAGCTTAGAAACAAACTTTCTGATCCAAACTGCCTCCTTCATAGCTTTAGAAGCTGTAATATACTCGGCCTCAGTTGTTGAATCTGCAACCGTTTCTTGCTTGGAACTCTTCCAACTCACTGCGCCTCCATTGAGGCAGAACATAAATCTAGACTACGATCGCGAATCGTCCTTATTAGTTTGAAAGCTAGCGTCGGTGTAACCATTTACAACGAGCTTCTCCTCACCTCCATAGACTAGGAACATATCCTTAGTTCTTCTTAAGTACTTAAGGATACTCTTTACTACTGTCTAGTGACTTTTACCCAGGTTTGACTAGTATCTGCTCGTAACACTTAGAGCATAAGAAACATCTGGGCGTGTACAAAGCATTTCATACATGACGGATCTGATTGCGGAGGCATACGGGATCGCACTCATCTTCTCCAGCTCATCAGGTGTCAAAGGACACTGACTCTTGCTGAGAGAATTACCATGTGACATTGGCAAAAAATCTTTCTTTGAATTCTGCATATTGAACCGTTTCAATACCTTTTCAATGTACATGCTTTGGCTTAATCCAATTAACCTTCTCGACCTATCTCTATAGATCTTTATGCACAAAATGTATGTTGCCTCTCCAAGATCTTTTATTGAGAAACTTTTTCAAAATGAAGACTTGACAGCATCTAGCATAGGAATATAATTTCCGATCAACAATATGTCATTTACATATAAGACTAGAAACACAAGTGAGCTCCTACTAGCCTTCTTATAAACACAAGGCTCTTCTTCATTCTTAATGAAGCCAAACCCTTTGACTACCTCATCAAAACGAAGGTTCCAACTTCGAGAAGCCTGCTTCAGCCCATAAATGGACCTTTGCAGTTTACAAACTTTCCCAACATTCTCTGGATCAACAAGACCTTCAGGATGTGTCATGCATATATCCTCACTTAGGTTTTCATTAAGGAAAGCCGTCTTGACATCCATGTGCCATATCTCATAGTCATAAAATGCGGCAATTGCTAGGATGATCCGGATAGACTTTAGCATAGCGACGGATAAAAATGTTTCATCATAATCAACACCTTGAATCTGCCTAAAACCTTTCGCCAACAATCGTGCTTTATAGATGTGAACATTTCCATCAACGTCTATCTTTTTCTTAAAAATCCATTTACACGCGATAGTTTTTACACCATCAGGTGGATCGACCAAGTTCCAAACTTGATTCTCTCCCATGGATTTTAACTCGGATCTTATGGTTTCAAGCCATTTCTCAGAGTCTGGTTCCATCACCGCTTCCGAATAGGTCTTAGGTTTATCATTATCCGACAATAATATGTCGCACTGTCCAGTGGTTAAAAACACAAACCGCTCGGGCACACGACTCAACCTCTCCGACCGACGTGGGGCTGGTGTCTCGACAACAGGCTCTACAATATCTTGCATGCCGAGTTACGGTTCAGTAGGAGCTGAAACACTTTCTAGTGGTTCTCGAACCTCTTCGAGTTGCACCGTGCTGCCACTAACCCCTTTCGAGAGAAACTCTTTCTCAAGAAAGACACCATTATGGGCAACAAACACTTTTTATTCTTCCCGGTTATAAAAGTAATATCCTTTGGTTTTCCTAGGATATCCCACAAAGAAGCATTTATCAAATTTGGGAGTGAGCTTATCAGATGTCAAACGCTTTACATAGGCCTCACAACCCCATATCTTTAGAAAAGACAGCCCGGGACGCTTCCCAGTCCATATCTCATATGGTGTCCTCTCTACAGATTTGGATGGAACTCTGTTTAGTGTGAAAGCAACAGTTTCTAAAGCGAATCCCCAGAAAGACAATGGAAGATCTGTTTGACTCATCATCGACCGAACCATGTCTAACAAGGTTTAGTTCCTCCGCTCGGACACCTCATTCCACTGGTGTGTACCAGGTGGAGTCAGCTGTGGAACAATTCCACACTGCTTCAGATGATCATAAAACTCATGGCTCAAATATTCACCTTCACGATCCGATCACAGAAATTTAATTGTCTTGCCTATATGATTCTGTACCTCATTCTAGAACTCGTTGAACTTTTCAAAGTATTCCGACTTATGCCTCATTAAGTAGATGTAACCATATCTAATAAAGTCATCGGTAAAAGTAATGAAGTACTGGAATCCACCTCTGGCTGTAGAACTCATTGGTCCACATACATCAGTATATACAGTGGCCAACAATTTATTTGCCTCTCACTTTGACCAGTGAAAGGTGACTTAGTCATTTTGCCAAGCAAACAAGACTCACATGTGTCAAATGACTCTAAAAGCCCATCTCTATGGAGCTTCTGCATACGCTTTTCATTTATATGATCTAAACGACAATATCATACATAGGTATGATTCAAATCATTAAGTAGAGCTTTCTTTGCATTAACGTTATAAACATGTGTATCCTCAAGATTCAGAATGTATAAGCCATTCAACAATGGACAAACACCATAGAGCATACCATTCGAAAATATTGAACAACACTTGTTCTTTATTACGAAATCAAAGCCGTCTTCCTCTAAACATGATGAAGAGATAATGTTTTTGCCCAAGGCGAGAATGAAATAACAATTATTCAATTCCAAAACTAATCCTGAGGGTAGCAACAAAGAATAAACGTCGACGGCCAACACAGCAACTTTTGCACCATTACCGACGCGAACATCCAATTCACCTCTTGCACACTTCCTTGTCCTATTTAGTCCCTGCAACGATTTGCAAGTATGAATCATTGATCCGGTATCAAATACCAATAAATTACTTGGACGAGTAGCAAGATTAATTTCAATAATATTTATACTTGAAGTGGAAGCGGAAGTCTCACTTCCCTTCTTCTTAAGTTCTTCCATGTACAACTTGCAGTTCCTTTGCCAATGACCAGTTCTATATACAAACAAGGACTTTAAGGTACCGTACCTCTTGGCCCGAGCTTGGTTCTCAAACATGCCTCGGAGTTCCATAATCATATTATGGGCATCCCTGTTCTTATCTTGTTTCCAAAGCTCAGAGGACATACTTGCAAGCATGAGATAGCTAGCATTAAGTGAATCGTTGGCATGCTTCTCATAAGCCCACCGATCAGCTGCAGATGCATTATTAGTTGGTTCATTAGGATAGGGGACATCTAGAACATATTCCTTTCTCTATCCAAAACTTCAGAAAATAACCTTTTGTGTGGAGTTTATTTCTGTCCAGAACTTCCGGTCCAACCGGATCTTCCAAAAATAACATTCTGTATCGAAGTTTATTTTGGCCCGGAACTTCCGGGTCACACCCGGAACTTCCAAAAATCCAACAAAAAATAATAGATCTAATATATTTCCATCACATATCACCTATATGTGATTGATCCAGATCGAACACTACGCACGTAGGCTCTGATACCACTGTTTGGTTATGGAGAGGCTACGCTAGCACTTAATTTCAAAAATTTACACCATTAGCCTAGGAACCATGCGTGCAATAGGATCATGGATCCTTACCTTCTAACGCAAGACGCGCTAGTGCAGCGGAAGAAGATGTTGGGGAAGCACGTCCTTGCTCAACTCTGTCCATTCATTGGTGATCTGGTGATAGAGATTATGCGATCCGGTGATCTCCACTCGAAGAAGACGAGCACCGCTATTAGAGCAGTGCCTCCACAGTATCCACACGTCCAGGGACAGGATCACCTCACGTCGGCATGCTAGCACCACTTGCGAGATCCGGGAGATCGATCACAACCCTTGCAATCGAGGATAGAGGAGAGGTGACGGCTAGGGTTCTCAACCTGGAGCAACAGCAGCAGTAGCCTTTAGTGCTCACCCCTCCTCTCTTTATATAGTGCCCCATCACGGGCCTTTAATCTATATTAAAGCCCAACAGATCTAACCTGTTCGCCTAGCCCAGAACTTCCGGTTATAGCATTCTGTATCAAATTTGTTTCTGTCCAGAACTTCTGGTCTAACCGGAATTTCCGAAAACAACATTCTGTATCAAATTTATTTCGACCCAGAACTTCCGGGTCTTACCCAGAACTTCCGGTTCGTCCAGGTAGGTCTAGAACTTCTGATCCAACCGGAACTTTCGGATCCTCCAGAAACAGAAATTGGGGCTGGCCCAGAACTTATGGTATGACCGGAACTTCCAGATGCTCCAGAACCCAGAACTTTCGGCCCTAGGCCAAAACTTCCGGTTCTCCCAGAATTCTCTTGGGCACATTTCCATCAATATGGTTGTCGTGCATACAACCAGACCTAGGAGAAGGTTGGCTACTTAGTCATACACCCACAGTCTCGCATCTTCATCAACTTCGCCAATCCACCGCATGGGTGATCAACGCGCGATGCACGCTAAAAGTTGCGTAAGGCAGATCGGAGCATCTTTGTTTCTCAAGACTAATCTTTTTACAGGGATTACATTACTTCAAAGAAGGGGAGACATTCTCCTCCAATTAATAAGAAGAAAAAGACGTACAGATGGCCAGAGATAGCATTCTGCAAAACAATCGTGGTAGTTGTGGATGATGAGGTTCTCACAGCAGCTTCACATGATGCAGCATAAGCCTATCACAACTGCCATGAGCACAAGGGATCCCGAGGGCTGCCGCTACGGTAGCAGTGACTCCGCGCGATCCTTGTCTCGACTGGAGGAGATAGTCACCGACCCTGATAGACCAGCACAAAGGGACGCCGCCTCCTTCATTGAGAGGGAAAGCAGCTCAACCTCGACGGTGGGGCTAGAAACCACCTCTAGGGCGCCTGCGTTGGTAGACGTCTCCAGCTCCTCCCGTAGGATCGAGTCTCTATCTTGGCACCCAAAAATTAAGACAGGCAACATGGAAGCACCAGGAGACTGTACATTAGCGAAAAGAACTACAACAGGAAAAAGCGTCGAGAAGGGCATGACATCCTACACCATGCCAAGCCGGGAGTCACATTCCATACAGTGAAGACAAAACATATTTGTATGAGGACGAACACACTAAACACACCTAAAAATCATGAACCTTCAACAACCAGGTCAGCCAATTTCATGGTCAAGCCAGCACACTGCTGATTCATGGAGCAGCAAGCGACATCAACAACCTATCCCTTACAAAGGTCAAGAAGGAGAAGTTCTGGTGGAAAGCAAAGCAGATGCACAAAGGTAAAGAAGAGCTTTGTTGAGAAGGCAGAGAGGGGGGCGCCCCGGTTTAAATAGAAGCATTGCCTCAAGCGGATGCTCCCACCACCGCATAAGACACCGCTTTGGTCACCATGCGCTTTATGGCGGAAAGGACGAAACGGTTCTCACTTCATTATCTGCACCCACGCTTTGCATCCTACGTGTGGCTCTATCGGAGATAAGGCATCTTCAGCCTTTTCGTCTGCCACACAATAACTACGGACGGAAGAAGAAATTATGAAACATCCCTTTGGGCGCACTAGGCAAAGTCCATGGTGTTTGAGATCGCCTGCGCTGGTGGGTCCCATGCGTAGGGTCTCGCGTGTGCTTGAAGACCCTCACACCCAAGGGGTCACGCACGCTCGAGGACCTTCATGCTCAGGGGCTCGCCCGACCAAAGGTATGTGTGCCTAAGGGCTGGTGCGCTCAAGGACTCGTCAGCCTGTTAACCCTGCCTTCTTGAGCATCTGGGCAATCGATGATCCGAGTGACTGAAGAACAACATACTCAAAGATTCAAGATCAACCTCGCCCGAGATCATCACAATTTTGGGATCTCAACCATGGCCTCTTTCTAGTAAGGCCTCAAGACCAATGGCTCTAGGAGGCAAATTCATCAGCAAAGTATCAAAGGATCCCTCAGGAGGCAAGAAGTTACGGAAGGTTTTTTCTTGCAAGATATACTTTGACCCTCGAGCTAAATGTTCCATTTAACTTGAGGCTTAGGGGCTATACCATGTGGGTGCACCTACACGGTGTACCTCACGCGAAAGAAGAAAATCAAAGCTTTTTTCGAGACCATCAGAATTCGGCAAGAGTTTCAGATTGAAGGAGAGCTCCTCCTAGCTTGTTTTATCGAATATTTCTACAACCAAGCTAAGAAGAGCTTGGGGGCTGCTGTCGGGATGTGACTCCCGGGTACCATTCGATTGGGCTTATCAGTTCAGACCAAGGGCAAGCCAAGTCTAGCACTGACCATCCGGTATGGCCCATGAAAGGGGGTTTAGCTGCGATAAGGAAAGTTGAGTCCTTATCGGATAGTCGAACTCCACATATAGCATCAAGAAATATATTTGTACCAGAATCCTTGTAATTAGGGATTTAGCACCCGGGTTCAATAGGCAATCCTAGATCGGCTCGGGATAGAGTCCTAGGTTATTGGGCTCATCTTCTGAGTATATAAAGGAGGCGGGGCACCCCTAGAGGCATCTATCTATTCATCCAATCCCACAATATTCTTCTTGCTTGATGGAAATATGCCCAAGAGAATTCTGGAGGAACCAGAAGTTCTGGCTTGAGGCTGGAAGTTCTGGGTTCTAGAGCAACCGGAAGTTCTGGGCCAGCCTCAGTTTCGGTTTCTAGAGGAACCGAAACTTCCGGGTCGAAATAAATTCGATACAGAATATTATTTTCGGAAGTTCCAGTTGGACCAGAAGTTTTGGACAGAAATAAATTCGTACAGAAGGTTATTTTCGGAAGTTCTGGACTTGGACTAGAACTTTTGGGCTAAACGAACATATTAGATCTGTTAGGCTTTAATACTGATTAAAGGCCCATGAGAGGGCACTATATAAGGAGAGGAGATGCTAGGACGAAAAGGTTGTTCTGCTGTTTCTTTCGCCCCTACCCTAACCCTAGCCGCCACCTCTCCCCTAGCCTCACCTGCTATGGCCGGATCTCCCCTAACCTCACGAGCGGTACTAGTATACCGGTGTGAGGTGATCCCATCCCTGTACGTTTAGATACCGTAGAGGCGCTGCTCAAATTGTGGCGCTGATCATCTTCGACGTGAGGATTGCAAGGTTGCATTGTCTTCACCGCCGATGATTGGACAGAGCTGGGCGGAGTTGATCGAGGACGTGCTTCCCCAACTCTTCTTCCGCTGGCCTAGCACGTCTCGTGACTAGAGGTAACGATCCATGATCCCATTACTCGCTTGGTTCCTGGGTTGAACGGGGTAGAAAAAGTTTTGTTTTTTCCAGCGTAGCCTACCCGTTCCCCAACATTGCTTTCGATGCCTTAAGCATCCATAAGCTTAATCGTGTCGTATTGTAAGCTCCACCACCATATTAAATACCAAAATACTAGACATAGGGTTATTATCCTCTAGGAGAACAGAACCAGTATAAATCTTAGCTCTTGTGTTCTAGAGTCTACCATCGGGTTTGAAGGCGCTGCGCTTCCCTTACACACATCTAATCACCTCCTCGGGTACCCCCTTGGGTAGACTACTCGGTGATTCACCGACAAGGCCTGATATAATTCTTAGTGCTTACATGTGCGCAAGATTTCAAGATGCACCAAAAGAATTTTCTTTAGTTGCTATTAAAAGAATTTTGAGATATTTGGTTCATACTCTAAACCTAGGGCTTTGGTACCTAAAAAGCTGAACCTTTGATCTTATTAGCTATTCGGACTCCGATTATGATGGTTGCAAAGTGGATAGAAAAAGCACCTCCGGAATCTGCCAATTTCTTAGAAGATTACTTGTTTCATGGTCTTCTAAGAAACAAAATTCTGTAGCTTTATTCACAACCGAAGGGAAATATATAGCAGCCGGTAGCTGTTATGCTCAACTCCTTTGGATGAAACAAACCTTGTAAGACTTTAGGCCTAACGTCACCAAGATCCCTTTGTTGTGTGACAATGAGAGCGCCATCAAAATAGCCAACAACCCAGTTCAACACTCAAGAACCAAACACATTGACATTTACCATTATTTCTTGAGAGACCATGAGATCAAGGGAGATATTAGCTTAACCCATGTGAGAATAGATAAACAGCTTGCCGATATTTTTATCGAACCTTTAAACGAGCATCGGTTTTGTGAATTAAGAAATAAACTGAATATCCTTCATTCTCACAACATAGCTTGATACACTTGCATATGAAATGCCTGCGTTGAAAATGAGACGGTAAATTAATTGCCTTTCTCATGTGAAATGGGCTATATTTTAAATAAATGCAAAATACTCATATTCTTGATTATGATTTATATGAGCTATGCCATGTTTTATTTGTCTTTTCATGCTTAACTTCTTGTGGTAAAATACTATTATTAAGCCTAAAGTTCATGGCACTTGTCATCTTTGAAATCCTTGTGAGTTGAGAAATCTAGAGGATTCTGATCATCCGGCGCAACCTGGATGCTCCGGGCCTAGGACAAATTTTTTGAAGTGCATTCTAGAGCACCTGGAATATCCGACTCTCGAATCCCGATACTCCAGATCATCTTGGAGTGTCTGGGGCGGGCTTTATAAAAGGGGTCCCAAACCGTCCGGGCTTCTTTCTCCTCCTCACTTCATCCTTTCTCCCTCCCTCCAACTCTCGATTCCTCTAGTGTTTTTCTTTAAAATCCATCTGTGGGAATCGCAGGATCCGTTGAGGGGGAGCCTATTACCCATTCAGAAGTGCCGATCATCTTCTCGAATCCTCCGTGTTCATCTTTGTGGTATTCTTCATTTTTGCCCTAGATCGGCCGTTTTCCTCAGTCTTTGGTTAATTCTTCAATCCTTTAGGCTAGAATAGGTTCTAGAAGTATTGTTGTGATGTTCCCTATCCTCATTATCGAGGTCGATTGGTTTTGATTTTGCGAAAACCGGATGCTCCGGTCCTATCTGGATATTCTGGGTCCTGGATGCTCCGGTTAAGCCCAGAGATTCCGGGTTAGGTTACATTCAAAAGTTTTCATTCTTTGATTCTATTCTTGATTCAACTTTTGATTCCTTTGCTGCTTTGTAGCAGTTGTTGCCATGTAAGACGGAAGGCGCAAGAAGGCCAGGCATGACTGAAGGACTCCTTTCGGTGATGACAGTGACATCGGGGTTCTCCTCCTCATGTTTCTGGGGCCAGGCCACGAGCTTCAAGAGGCCATTTCAAGCAGCTAGCTTCCCAAAGTCGCCGATTCCTAGACATCGGCATTCAAGTTCCTACTACCTCATCTGTGAGGCCTCCTCCTCCTTCTCAAGGTAAAGGAAAGTAGCCTGGCTCCAGGTCATCAAGCCACTGTGAAGACATTTTTTAGCTGGTCTGGAGGAAAGTTCAAGAGCCTCCTCAGGCTGGCGGGGTCACCCCAAGATCTGTGGTCAACTACATGAGGCGGACCCTTAAGGCTGGGTGGGAGAGAAATCAGGATCCTCGGGATTACCTAAGAGATGTCTCCGACTATCGGTTCCACTCGGGATTCCAGTAAGACTACTACAAGAGTACCATAATGCCCAAGAGACACCCAATCATGGAGATGCAATGGATCAACTGGGCTTCGATGAAAAAGAAGAACAACCCGGTGTTCAATCAGGTGATCTACATCTGTCAGGCCCAGAATCTCTATGACTTCATGGAGACAACGCAGAATTGGCGTGAAGAAGCGATCTGTCAGTTTTACTCCACCCTGTTCCAGTTGGTGGACAACAAAGAGCCTACCTTTCATTGGAGGCTGGAAGGGGCTGAGCACGAGGTCACTCTCAGTGACTTCACTGCTATTCTTGGACTAGATGGCAATGATCTCTTAGCCTTCTGGTTGGATCAAGAACCCGTGTTTGGAGCTGATGCAGTATCCTATCTGTATGAGCCAGGTTCCTTCATTGGAGGCAAGATAGAGGGTCTCTCCCTATTTTTCTCAGTGCTCAATAGCCTGTTCTAGAAGACCCTTCTACCGAAGCTCGTGGACTCATCATCGTTGCTAGGCAATGCCTGCAACCTGCTGTTGGTCATGCGGTTGGACCGAGGAGTGTTCAGTGCATCTCACTTCCTTTGGAGTGAGATCTAGACCAACTCCATCTCTCCTACAAAGAGCTGCATGTATGCCCCGTACATTCAGCTTGTGATTGACCGAGTCACCCGTCGAAAGATGATACATGAGGTTGAGCAATGTGAGTAGACTCCTCAGGCACCGTCTTCTAGAGCTCCTCCAGGGCAGTCCTCCTCAGTAGCCCTGCCTCCTCCTGCTAGTTCTCGATGTACTTCTTGGAGATTTGTGCCACAATCTAGCCCTTCTAGCTCACCGATTAAGAGGATCCTTTTGGCCATCTTCGCGATGTGCCAGAACGACAATCGGCGGCGAGCAAAGGAGGATGAGAGGCGGAACAAGATGATTAACCTGCTGCTTCAGCAATCAGGCCATCCTCCCATGGAGCCTTTGTCTAATTCTGATGAGGAGAATAACCCTAATGTCTTCACTGACCGTACTGACCCGTATGCCCACTTCTTTAGATCCGGAGCAGGGTCATCCCAGCAGCAGCAGCCTCCTCCTTTGCAGTCTTCATCATCGTCTGATGAAGATGATGGTGATGATGATGATGAGAGTGAGGATGACTCCGAGTGAGCCGTTTTACTGTTCTCTCCTTTTGGTGTCTTTTATGCCAAAGGAGAGAAAAGTCAAAGAAGTCGTTGTCGTCGCTTAGCTCTTAGTTTTTTCTCGTCTTTTGGCTACTCTTAGTTTTTTTCTCGTCTTTTGGCTCCACTTTTGTAATCCATGTCATGAACAATGGGCTTGTAATATGTTTTACTTTTGTGTATAGCATGGATGTTATGATGTAATGAATAATGTGAATTATGATTTATGTTTAATTATGCTCATTTCACTTTTATGCCCTAAATGCTATTTATGTTGAGTTTACTATTTTATGATGATGCATGTATTTAGGGGGAGCTTTATTGTTAATATTCATCTCTTATGCGATTTTTATCACTTCTTTGATCATATTGTCATCAATCACCAAAAAGGGGAGATTGAAAGTGCATCTTGATGCATCTAGGCCCCTAATTTATTTTGGTGTATTAATGTTACTAACCTTGTTGCTAAGATGAATGTAGATATCAAAAATAAAAGTGGCTTTGCAATTCAATCGATTTTGGAGGAATCATCCTCTTTAGTGCAATTTAGGCTCAAATGTGCTAAATGGTTTTATTTCATATGAAATTAAGTTTAGGTATACCGTACTATCAAGAGGGATGCATTGAATAGTGTTCCAAAACTTAGTGCTCGAAGAAAAATCTTCTTGGAAAGTTTTTAGAATTTTTCTGAGTTGGATTTGGATTTTCCAACAAAGCCGGATAATATAGACCTGTCTGGAGTATCTAAAAACAGTGTTCTGTTTTGGTTTATTTTACACGTCAGAGTATCTAGGTCAAGCCGGATAATCCAAAAATATCCTTCTGTTTGGATTTTCTTTGAAGCCTGGAACATCCGGAGTTATCCGGATGATCGGAGAATTTCGTTCTGTTGAATTTATTTTGTGAGTCGGGGCATCCGGACTTTGGTCGGATGATCCAAAAATTGCTCTATATTGGATTTTATTCTGAGGCCCGGAACATCCGATCATTGCCGGATGGTCCGAAAATCCCTTCTTGTTTGGATTTATTTTGTGGCCCAGAATACCCGGTCAAAGTCGGACTATCCGAAACAACCATTCCGTTTCTTTTATTTTTTTAGTCTAGAACATCCGGTTCAGTCTAGATCATCTAGATGAATAGTGCGCGATTTTTTATCTTAACGGCCAGTTTTGAGAAAGGGGTATAAATATCTTCCCTCTCCCATAATCAGGACACATTTTCCAAAACCTAGCAGTCTTGCCATTTACATTCTCTTTCGCTCATCCTTGTGCTTGATCTTGATTGGATCTTCGAGAGTTGGATTGAGAGTTCTTCACCAAACTTCATGAGTTCTTGTTGATCCATCCTCTTGGAAGTTATAGTGGTTGTGTGCGTTTTGTTCTTCATGAGAAATCTTGAGCACATGGTTTTGGATCGCGTCAACGGATCTATTACTCTTGGAGGTAATCCCTCCTAGATGGCTAGGCATCGATCCACGAGCACCCAAGGATTGTGGGTGACCGGACAAGTTTGTACAAGGCCTTGCCTTGGCTTTAAAGAGGTAACGAGTGAAAACCAAGGCTTATAGCGGTGAGCGCTTAGTGAGGATTAGGGTTAAAAGAGACTCGACCCTTTGGGGTTTACTCAATGGAGACGTAGGATCGTGGGATCTAAACTTTGATAAAAAATCAATTGTGTTAATCTTTATTCTTGCTAGTTGTTATTTATCTATTGTCCTATTGATTGACTAGCAAGGTTATGTTTCATTGAATTCTCGCTATCAAAGTTCGTTGGATAGGTTTAAATTCTGTAGTTCTTATTATTGTTGTTCTGTAGTGCCCGAATCATTCGGATATACCCGGATAATCCAGACCTCGGACGTTTTCAATTTTCATCTGGTTCCCAGAGTATCTGACTAAGCCCGGATAGTCAAGGCCCTAGAAGTTTTAACTCACATGTTTACTTGAGAAATTTTAGATTGCCTATTCAGCCCCGTCTAGGCAACTTTTAGTACTGCTAAAGTGTGAATAACACGAACAAGACAACAGAAGAGAACTCACTAGAGCAGAAGAATGACAAAGAACAAGATGGAAAGAAACTAAAGAGTGAAGGAAAAGATAGCATCAAACAACACTGGACATGGCCCCTCTTTATATAGTCCTGCCTTTAGTACCGGTTAATATTATAAACCGATACTAAAGTGCGATGGGCATAGGTACCGAGGAGACACACATGAAACTTTCATTATAGATATACTGCCTTTTAGTACCTGTTGAACTTATAAACCAGTACCAAAATATGATGTGCACAGATACCGAGGAAACACGTGTGAAAATTTAGATAATTGCTCCAATATTAGTACTGGCTTAAAACTAGAACCAGTACTAAAATCCAATGGGCACAGGTACCGAGGAGACACGCGTGAAACTTTTATAACAAACTTACTGCCTTTTAGTACGTTTCAATCTATAAACCAGTACTAAAATGCTTGGCACAAACAGAGAAGAGACACAAGAGAAACTTCCATGACACATTACCCGATTAGTTATTCATTTTTGGTACAATACAAATATTGATTTTTAACTACACTTATTAGTACCGACTGAAGTTTTAAACCGGTACTGAAAGGATTAGTTTTTGATTTTTGGTACAATAGAAATATTATAGATAAATTAAACATGGATTTTCTTTTTCAACTTGAATTTATAAACAAACTTGGATCTGTAAAACAAATTAAATTTGGATTTCCTTTTTCAATTTGAAGTTGTAAAACAAACTTGGAATTGTAAAACAAACTTGGAATTCCTTTTTCAACTTGAATTTGTAAAACAAATGTGGATTTGTAAAACAAATTAAATTCGGATTTCAATTTTCAATTTGAAGTTGTAAAACAAACATGGATTTCTCAACCAAGCTTAGATTTCTTTTTTCAACTTGAATTTGTAAGACATCTTGGATTTGTAACACAAATTAAATTTGGATTTCCTTTTTCAATTTGAATTTGTAAAGCAAACTTGTATTTCTAAAAAAACTTGGATTTCCTTTTTCAACTTGAATTTGTAAAACAAACTTGGATTTGTAAAACAAATTAAATTTGGATTTCCTTTTTCAACTTGAATTTGTAAAACTAATTAAATTGGGATTTTCTTTTCCAATTTGAATTTGTAAAACAAACTTGGATTTGTAAATCAAATTAAATTTTGATTTCCTTTTTCAATTTGAATTTGTACAACAAACTTGGATTTCCTTTTTCAACTTCAATTTGTAAAACAAACTTGGATTTGCAAAACAAATTAAATTTAGATTTCCTTTTTCAATTTGAATTTATAAAGTAAACCTGGATTTGTAAAACAAACTTGGATTTCCTTTTTTAACTTGTATTTGTAAAACAAACTTGATTTGTAAGACAAATTAAATTTGGATTCCATTTTTCAATTTGAATCTATAAAACATACTAGGATTTCATTTTTCAACTTGAATTTGTAAAACAAACTTGGATTTGGAAAACAAATTAAATTTGGATTTCCTTTTCTAATATTAGTACCGGTTTTTGTTAGAAACCGGTACTAAAAATATCTTCGGTGACGGTTGGTAGTGTCAACCTGTACTAAAGATATCTTTACTATTGGTTTATAACTAAAACCAGTGCTGTTAACGGCGAAATTTGGTAAAGCCCAAGCCCAGTATAGTTTCGGCACGGTTGATAGAATTCGAGAAGTCTGGTCAAGACACGATCGTAATACATATGTGTGACTGGATAAAGATATAGAGGAGCCGAATAATTTTGTTATGAAGATAAAGGTAGAGTCGGTTACAATTGTATCTACGTAAGATATAAGTCTCCGGACTATAAATTTGTAACGTTTAGGTTCAGTTTAGCATCATCAAATCAATCAACAAAACAAACTCTCGGCGCGTCGCCAAAACTTGCCACCGGCAAGTTCTTGCTCTCTCGCGGGGCTGCATCGCTCCGATCTCCGGCGAGAGGTAAGTTCCACCAAACATGTATTGATTAATATATCAAAGGCTTCATCGGTTAGGTCCGACATCTTAGTTTATGTATCAATCATGCTGTATCAGATGCGTGGTTTAGATCAAATGTATTAATCTGAGGCTTCATCGGTTGAGTTCGATATCTTAGTTTATGTATTTGATTCATGTCACGTATCGTCCATCTAGATGAAATATGTTCTGATT
>KE371119.1:859591-876566 GCA_000418225.1 Zizania latifolia | reverse complement strand
GGCAGTATTTGACAAGCCAAGCGAGCCGGATCATCGGCACCTGAGGCCTCTTTATATCAAAGGATTTGTAAACGGCAAGCCGATGGCCAAGATGTTAGTGGATGGAGGAGCAGCCGTCAATATCATGTCATACTCGACGTATCGGAAGCTGGGAAAGGGGCCAGAGGATTTGATCAGAACGAATATGATTCTCAAAGACTTCGGCGGCAACTCATCAGAGGCTAAGGGAGTCCTCAACGTGGAGCTCACAGTCGGAAGCAAGACGATACCCACCACATTCTTTGTTATTGATGGAAAGGGATCCTACAGCTTACTGCTAGGACATGATTGGATCCACGCCAATTGTTGTGTCCCCTCTACAATACACCAGAACCTCATGCAATGGACCAGAGATCAAGTAGAGATAGTCCCTGCCGATAAATCGGTTAACGTAGCAACAGCCGATTTGTCAGTTTGGGAGATGGAAGGCGTGGATTGCCTATCGGGCAGAGCCTGGGAAGGTGACTTTTTGGATGTATCAAGTGATGGAATCAAGCCAGTTAACGATGATGAACCCAGACTTACACTCTAAAGGCACCATAGACGAGATTGAGGGCAAACTCGGTCAAGGGTTTGCCACGACCGATAGGTTATAGGAAGTAGACATCGGGCCTGGCGACCGACCGAGACCAACTTTTGTAAGTGCTACGCTTCCTGAGGCCATAAAAAAAGAATTGATTAATTTGTTACGTGAGTATCGGGATTGTTTTGCTTGGGAATACCATGAGATGCCAAGACTAAGCCGATCGATTGTAGAACATCGGCTCCCGATAAAACCAGGATACCGGCCGTTCAAACAGACTCCTCGACGATTCAAGGCAGAACTGTACGAGGACATTAAGGCTAAAATCACAAGGTTATATGATGCAGGATTCATAATGCCATGCCGGTATGCCGAGTGGGTATCAAACATTGTCCCCGTGTTGAAGAAGAATGGAAAACTTAGAGTATGCGTGGATTTCAGGGATTTAAACAAGGCAACGCCTAAAGATGAATATCCAATGCCGATTGCAGATTTACTGGTGCAAGCGGCATCGGGACATAAGATAATAAGCTTCATGGATGGGAATGTAGGATACAACCAGATATTCATGACAGACGAGGATATTCCTAAGACCGCGTTCCGATGCCCTGGCGCTCTCGGGTTGTATGAGTTGGTAGTAATGTCTTTCGGGTTGAAGAACGCCAGAGCAACATACCAGAGAGCTATGAACTACATATTCTATGATTTGATCGGCTTACTGGTGGAAATCTATATAGATGACATCATCGTGAAATCAGGAAGTACCCAAGGACATATAGCCGATCTACGACAAGTACTGGAAAGAACGAGAAAATATGGACTGAAGATGAATCCTGAAAAATACGCTTTCGGCATTTTAGCAGGGAAGTTTCTGGGTTTTATCGTGCATGAAAGGGGGATTGAAGTGAGCCAGCGCAGCATCGAGGCAATCAAGAATACTTCGCCACCTGCCGATAAGACCGAGTTACAATCGCTAATCGGGAAGATAAATTTCGTGAGAAGGTTCATATCAAATCTATCAGGACGGATAGAGCCATTTACTCCTCTGCTGAAGCTGAAGCCTGGTCAAGAGTTTGTGTGGGGAGAAAAGCAACAGAAGGCGTTCGACGAGATTAAAGATTACCTAAGCTCTCCGCCAGTACTGATGCCACCTCGAAGGGAACCCCTTTCAAACTTTACCTGTCAGCCGATGATAAGGCCATCGGATCAGTCCTAGTTCAGAAGGTCAATGGGAAAGAGAGGGTGATTTTCTACCTTAGCAGGAGATTGCTGGATGCAGAAACCCGGTACCCTGGGGTAGAAAAACTCTGCCTGTGCTTATACTTTTCATGCACCAAGTTAAGGCATTATCTATTATCGATGGAATGTACCATCGTGTGTAAAGCCGATATGGTCAAATACATGCTATTGGCTCCAGTATTGAAAGGACGCGTTGGGAAGTGGATATTTGCTCTCACCGAGTTCGACATCCGTTATGAATCGGCAAAGGCAGTAAAAGGACAAGCGGTGGCCGATTTCATAGTTCAGCCAGAGATGAATCGGTAGCTTACGTCGAACCGGCACCATGGACTTTATTCTTTGATGGATCAGTGTGCCGGCATAGATGCGGTATTGGATTGGTGATCATATCGTCTCGGGGGGCAGCTTTCGAGTTTGCGTATACAATCAAGCCTTTTTCGACTAACAATCAGGCAGAATATGAAGCAGTTTTGAAAGGATTGCAATTGCTAGAAGAAGTGGGCGCCGATGCGGTGAAAATCACGGGAGATTCTTTGCTGGTAATGAAGCAGCTATCAGGTGAATATGAGTGCAAAGATGATGTTCTAAAAACTTACCATGATCGGTGCCGGAATCTGATATCAAGCTTTGGAAGTATAACTCTCACCCACATTCCAAGGGAACAGAATGCAGAGGCAAACAAGCTGGCTCAAACAGCATCGGGATATAAGCCGATGGTTAAACCAATCGATATAGAAGTTGCGGAGTTGGAAGCCGATGATTGGAGGTACGAGCTCATTGCATATTTAAAGAATCCTTCACGGTCGACACCAAGGAAACTCAGGTACAAAGCTACAAAATACGTGCTGCTCGATGAAGTTTTATATTATCAGACCATTGATGGAGTACTGCTCAAATGTATAAACACTGAAGAGGCGAAAGTCGTCATGTGCGAGGTTCACGATGGTATATGCGGCACACACCAGTCGGCTCAGAAGATGAAATGGCTGCTACGGAGGGCAGGGTACTTTTGGCCGACTATGTTAGAGGATTGCATAAGGTATTATAAAGGATGTCAGGATTGTCAGAAGTTCAGGACCGTCCAGAGAGCTCCAGCATCGGCGATGAACCCGATAATCAAACCGTGGCCCTTTAGAGGTTGGGGCATCGACATGATCGGCCAAATCTATCCAGCATCAAGCAAGGGACACTTTACCAAATGGGTAGAGGCCGTTCCTCTAAAGAAGGTTACTTCAACCGATGCAATCGAATTCATAAAAGAGCATATAATATACCGCTTCGGGGTTCCACAGATAATTACGACCGACCAGGGATCAATCTTCGTATCGGAGGAGTTTCAGCAGTTTGCAGTCAGCATGGGGATCAAGTTGTTGAATTCATCGCCTTACTATGCACAAGCAAATGGACAAGCGGAGGCATCCAATAAAAGTTTGATAAAGTTGATAAAGCGCAAGATCAATGAACGACCGAAGCAATGGCATCGGTCCATATCGGAATCACTATGGGCTTACCGGATGGCATGTCACGGAGCCACACAGGTACCGCCCTATCAGTTGGCTTATGGACATGAAGCGGTGCTACCATAGGAAAATAATATTGGCTCAAGGAGGATAACATTGCAGAACCAGCTTACGGCCGATGATTATTATAATTTAATGACGGATGGTTTGGATGATTTGGCACAAAACCGGTTACGGGCCCTCGAAAAGATAAAAGAAAACAAAGCAAGGGTGGCCAGACACTATAATAAAAAGGTGGTACCTAAGTCATTTGAGGAAGGAGATTTAGTATGGAAGCTAATTCTACCGATTGGGTCTAAAGACAATCGATTCGAAAAATGGTCACCTAACTGGGAAGGGCCTTATCGGATACATCGAGTGGTTCCCGATAATGCCTATCTACTCGAGAGTTTAGAAGGAGAGGTCTTCGAGAAAGCGTTGAATGGAAAGTACTTGAAGCAATACCACCCGAGCATATGGATAAATGCCTGAATCTACGAGGAAACGAAGAAAATCAAATAGCCGATACAAAAGTATCGTCTTAAGAGACGGCCGATGAGACTCATCGCCCTTAGATATAAATTTACAAGCATAGAATTTAAGTGTTTTCAGAGCTACAACCGGCCCATCAGGCATACGTCAGAAGTTTTAAGATTAGAGATTTCAAGGCAGGTACGGGGTGATAGCTTCAATTGCCTTACTTCTGATATCATCGACACTTTGGATAAAAGCTAGGCGACACTCATCACAATTCTTTATGGCCGGAAAAGAAAAGAGGTGAGGTCATGGAGAAGAAGGAACTGCCAGATCGATATTTATAAGAGGTGTAGTGCTTCAGAGAATGGGTTGAAAAGTACTGGAATACGAAAGATTTTCTGCAGATTTTCCCATGATTTGACATTTGGCCTGACAAAGTTGTAATTTCAAAGCGTCACCTACACTCCAAAATTGGGGGGCATGTGTTAACGGTGAAATTTGGTAAAGCCCAAGCCCAGTATAGTTTCGGCACGGTTGATGGAATTCGAGGAGTCTGGTCAAGATACGATCGTAATACATACGTGTGACTGGATAAAGATATAGAGGAGCCGAATAATTCCATTATGAAGATAAAGGTAGAGTCGGTTATAATTATATCTACATAGGATATAAGTCTCTGGACTATAAATATGTAACGTTTAGGTTTAGTTTAGCATCATCAAATCAATCAACAAAACAAACTCTCGGCACATCGCCAAAACTTGCCACCGGCGTGTTCTTGCTCTCTCGCGAGGCTGCATCGCTCCGATCTCCGGCGAGAGGTAAGTTCCGCCAAACATGTATTGATTAATAGATCTAAGACTTCATCGGTTAGCTCCGATATCTTAGTTTATGTATCAATCATGCTGTATCAGATGCGTGGTTTAGATCAAATGTATTAATTTGAGGCTTCATCGGTTGAGTTCGATATCTTAGTTTATGTATTTGATTTATGTCACGTATCGTCCATCTGGATGAAATATGTTCTGATTCATTTAGTATTATAATTTATTATGGCTTTGCGACTGTCTTGGTTCGGTCCAATCTTGCGACCATAGTGAAGAATAATGCGAACACCGATCAGGTATACTACAGCCAGATTCTATCGGAGTATAAGCCGATAGGTTATCTTTCTGTGTTTCATCGGCATTGGCGTCGGAATCGGGCAGTCCATATCGTTCTAGCGTTATTACGTCCTGCTTTTATGTCTCGATATCGGCTCCGATACTAGTTGATTTTACGGGTCAGATGGTTCAGGCCAATGACTCTATCCTAATAGGTTACATAGTAGATCTGTTCTTTATGATATGTCACGTCCTATAATTTCTACTATGTTATTATTGCACTTCATTTAATGTCTTGATTTACGTTAAGACCATCGGCTCGATAGCCGATAGGCGTTACTGCTTATATTTCTTGTCTATCTTATCAGTTCCAGGATCAAACTGATTGGCACGACACGAACCACAAATTTAGGACCTACACTAGAGCTAAGCAGATCTCTCAGGCCACGCGTGTGACCAAAAACTTCACCAACAAGTGCTAAAAATTGTAGATTCTGAAATTACAAGCACATATTTGCTTAGCCGTCATCTATCGGAGCACATTTCACTTGAATTTATCACAATAATTTAGATTTTATTTTCACTTGCATCTATCAAACTAGTTTAGATTTTATTTCACTTATATCTGTCAAACTAATTTGGACTTTATTTCACTTAAAATTGTCACACTAATTTGGATTTAATTTTCACTTGCATTTGTCAAACTACTTTGGATTTCATTTCACTTGCTTATGTTAGACTAATTTCGATTTTATTTAAATTGCATTTATTGAGGAACCCAAAATCAAATTGGAACAATGAACGGTAAAAAGTAAATAGATGAATAAGTTGAGGCAAACCCTTGCCCAAACTAGTTTAGTTTGTTTTTCACAACAATCCAACAATTTACACCACATAACAGATGTTGTTCCAAGTTAGGTATCTAAACTGTATAGATAGTTGCCTCCAGTGCATCATTGCTAATGTGGAAATGAAAAACGCAGATTGTGTCAACACCTATCTCGTTTGCTTACAAAAATGGCCAAAACCAGCTGTTAGGTTACAACCTCCATCTGTTGATTTGTGTACTACAACTTAGACTGGTTCGCTTCCTACAACTATCACTTGAATCTCTATGGTCTGTTATTGTAGGTGAGGTGAGATATACACCTGAGAATACTACCGTAAAAAGTATTGTTATAATAAAATGTGTTTGTAGTTAGCCAAGGCAAGTGTATATATGTGTAGATGTTTAGCTTGTGACTGGTGTAAAGTGCTTACCTTCCTATTTTACTTTATGATTATAGGATTGATTATGTATATATATAATTTGGTACCGAAGGATAGACCCATCGAGATGTCTTACAGTAGCGTCTTTCTTTCTGCTATTAGATCTATAAGATTGTAAAAAACAAATGGTTTCAATTAGTTGGTGTCGCCTTCTTTGGATTTTTGCTTCACCTTCTTTTCAACATTCTTAGTAGCTAGCACAAAGCCAATAGCCTCACCTACCATTATAAATAAGTATGTAAGTACAGTGACAAAATAGACATATCTGTATAATAAGTAATGTGAGTTCATTATAGATACTGCTGTCAATTGTGTCTATTTTTATGGCTTATAATATTTTCTCTTCACCATAATTGTTAAAAATAGTAGCCATGTTAGACAATTGGGCTCCTACTATTAGCACCATGATGTCTCCTTCTACCAGGGCTACTCGATCAGCAAATGCAGACCACCCTTTTGCTAGGTATAACCTGTCTCTAGACTTTTCAACATCAATAATATTAGTGCAACAATCTCTTGTTGATTTCCCAAAATTATCACCATCGCAAATGTTATGGACATTGACAAATATTTTTGGTAGAAATTAGAATAGTGAGATAACACATTATCAGTTTGTTATGATTATGCTAGCTATAAATAGAATATATAATGTATGTACCATATGACGCCTCAATAAATGATCTATTTTGAGTAGGCAAGACTTCGAATCATGCATTGCATTGGCAATTGTCAAACCAATTTGGATAGCATGTATATTAGCATTTGACAAACTAGCATGTATTGCATATTCAATTGCATCTGCCACACTATTTTGCAGTATGTCACTTGCATTTATAAATTAAACTAAGTTGCATTGCATAACCGGTACTAATAGTATGGAATTTGTGTTGCATGAGTGTAGTATTGGTCTATCGATGTAAAAATAGAAAGCACATTTGCATTGCATTACTATTATTGTTGACATGGTTTACTACTTCTACACATTACACTTGTAGTATAGATCGATAAAAAAATAACATTATTTGAGAATGTATTGTTCCATCAACTTAACCCTAAAAGAGTGAAAAATGAGGAAAACGATATACCATGGGGACAACGGGCCTACTGCTGGCCACATCATGTCTGGTGGTACTGCCCTATTGATCACATGGTCAGCTTGCCATGTCATTGGCTGCTATTGATCAATGATGGGTGGTTGGCTGGATGATTGAACTATCGCACGGGCGGAAGAAGAACTGAAGAACAGAGGCATAAATATACAACGGACATGAGATTTTTAGGGTAATCAATTACATTTGCAAGAACGTTTTGTACCATGTGGTCTGATCACCTGGTACTAAAGGGTTTCGCACGAAAGCTTTTAGTACCGAGTTGGAATACCACCTAGCGCTAAACTTATTAGCACCGATTGGTGTCCCCATTCAATACTAATACGTAAGCTTTTAGTACCGGTTGGGGACCTCGACCGGTACTGATAAATTTATTCTTCTGACCCGGCACTAAAACTCTTTATTAGTACCGGTTACAGCAACCCATGATGTTCTCTCTCTTTTCTAACCGTTACAGATGATTTTTAGTACCGGCTCTAATTAGAATAGGTACTAAAAGGGATGGATGAAAATCCACTTCTCTAGTAGCGTGAGAAACCGCTTCACGAAACTAGCGTTCATTTCGTTTGAGAGCAATGTTGTATAGATTAGTGCCGTGCATAGTTTTAATGATGTGATGATCTACAGTAGTATATGGTTAGTTGGTGCATGGAATAGCTAGTTTTTACAATTTTCGATTCCTTATATAATGTTGTAATCTTCTTCCTAACTCTTTTTTGAATATAAATATAGTAAAACTGACCTATATAAGAAATCAAATTAAGTATTTGTTCAGCAGTAAATAACTGGAATGATATAAGCCAAAATTTAATATCTCACTTGTCATATATATTTTTAATTTAATTATAATGAATACAACGGTATAATCAAATAAATAATTTAGAAGAAAAAATCATTTCAAACTTTGCTAACAAAAAAGTAAACACATTACAAACAACCACAAGGTATTACAATCTCTTGCAAACTTACGCGATCTCATAAAAAGATTAACAGGTCTTTTCATGCAGAACCATACACTTTAAGAAACTGGAGACAAGTTCCATCCACATGTATGTGTAACCAAACACAGCTATGCCAGCCAGCGTCCCCTTGTGCGACATGAATTCAAAGTGATTAGATCGATCGGTGTCTACGATTAGTCGATCGATCGATCTCGATCGCCTCACCTGCCAATCTCCCAACAACTCAACAGCCGCCATGCATGCGCACCCTCCCTCCGGCGACTCGGTAAGTCGCCTGCACCGCCCCTGCCCAATGGACGAAGACATGATGCTACGTGACACCAGGATCTATTTCTCTGTGCTTTAAATAAAAAGAAACGATTAACCTTTTACAATAAAAAATAATTCTCGTGTAAAATTTTATATTTTAAATTATAATTTTCTTAAAAGACAAAACTGAAAAAACTCTAATACAATATTCAAAATTAGGTTCTAAATTTAAATTTTACTATAACATTTTAGTAGTAACAGAAGCAAGCACCATGCGTAAACGATATTTAATATATTTACTAATTGAATATTACTCTCTTCATCCATGTATATGATACGTGCATAAGTGTGCAGCATCGAGACCAAGAAACTATAATTTTTGTTATCGACTGGTGCAAAAACATGGACATATTGCTTCGTTTTCCTAACCGTAGCACATGATTGCTTCGTTTTTATATAAAAACTGGTTTAGGAATAATGATGCATTAAAGAGCCATGTGAAACACAAACAATCATGCATACATTGATAAGTTGATGAAGTAATAAACAGATTAAAGTTGAATTCTTTCTTCTTCGTTAGGCACAGATCAAAACCGAACATAAGGAGTATATATTATAAAATTAACGAATGAAGTGTCTATCTATGCATGTGTCGACATATTTTCTTTTAGGAGCCACTCAAATTAACACCTAGTGAAAATGTAAAAAATTAGACAGTGTTTTAACACTTAGTGATCTGAAAAATATTTCATCAATTGGTTAAAAATTATTTTAAATAGATGTAATATTCGGCGATGCTGTTTACAACACCAAGAAACCACTATATGTAATACCCTTGTTTTTACATTTCAGTAGTTTAAACTCAATTTTTATATGTGGGAGCAAAATATTTCAACTTAGATTTGATTATATTTCACTTTATTTATTTTATTAAAATATTTTTAATTAAGTGATAAAATATTTTTCACTGGTGTTCAGACACTACCTTATTTTTTTAATTCCAGGATGTCCCGACCTAGTGTTTTCCGTCAAATTTTCATCCGTACCAGGTAATAAGGTACATCATAGATCAGTGACTATTTTTTTTATAAACTTGAGGTCTGCATGATCATTAGAATTTTGAGATGGTGCTAAACTCCTAACTACTACGCAAGTGCCCAACATGCCTCAAATATTTACAGTACAAAATAAAAGAAATTACATTATGCATGTTTACACTACAATTTTACTGAAAATAGACTGTGCAGATATCAAAATTAATATATGTAATTACCCTACTTTATTTATTTCACTAAAGAAATATCCAAGAGCAAAACTGAAGCACAGAGAAAATTAAATTCAAGCTTTAATCAAATATGCCTACTCGGACACTCTTGAGAACTGAACCTTTTGCGCGAAAACGAGCATGCTGTTACATTACGATTAATTAATTATAAATTAATAAAAGTCGAATTTTTTATTTTTAAGAAACATCTATAGAAAATTTTCGGGAAAATGTATCGCCAAGGAACTTGAAAAACGTGCCGGTATACATCGGGAGATACTTTATGGTCGCATATATGACAACACTAATCGGAAGAATTGGCCTATACATTGAGTACTAGCGGGTTTCAACTACACTCGTGAATAGAAATTGGGCTAGGGTTTAGACATTTTCAGTCTTATCATTAATGATATCGTTTCTCATTAATGATAATATCATATATGGAAAACCCTCACTAATGCTTTATATTATTATTAATGATCGGTTTTATCTGAGTTCGTCACTAATGATATGCTCTCTTATTAGTAAGAGATATAAATTGTCTCATCACTAATAGTCGATTAGTGGTGTACGTCTTTTATTTATTGCAAAAGATTCATCACTAGAGCTATTTTTTTAGTGACGTGACATTATTATAACAAATCTATCTATAAATATATTGAGAGAAGTTACCCCGATATTTTAAAGTTTTTGAACAAATAGTAATTTTAGAAGCGTTTAATAGTATAAATAAAAGAAAATAACTTTTGTATTTCGAGTGCAATGCAGCTTGCGCGCATGGGTTTGTTTCAGCTAGATCTGCTGGGCTCACATGTGCATGCGTAGCTGTGAAAGTATGAACAGAATACGTGACCAGTATGCATGTACTATAATATCATTATCGACATAAATATATATAATTTAGAAGTGATTAAGTGAAGTAATTAATAATAAAATTAAGATAGTATGAGTACTTTATATCTAAAATATAAATTTCTATATTTTAGATACATTTTGAAATTAAAAGCAGCTATATTTTGGAAGTAAGTATTGGACGGGACGCAGGCTGTAATGAATGGCTCTCGTACAAAGACTGATAGGGGCAACGTGACTTTACTGTTTACGGTAGTTGTGTGAAGGGGAGGGGTCCGGAGGAGAAGGCCAGATTTTACCGGCCAAATTATCTTTTTGTACATTAACTGCGCTCCAGCAGCTGCACATAGAGGACGTACACGTAAATAATTCGAGGTGGTTGTTTGTCTCATCCAATTCATAAATGAGCTACCTGCGGCTTGCTGCTGCTAGAGTTGTAGCCCTCGACCTCGATCGATCAAGCACTAATAGTTTAAGTTTTTGCTAATATACATTACTAATAGTATAAATTTTAGTAATTGCATATATCATATATATTAATATAATTCTCATTAAGTGTGCATCTATCAAGTTTTTATATAAAAACTAATGGTAAGTAAAGAAAAGTTAAAAGGGAACAGCATGATTTGCGTGTTCGAATTGTATAAAAATTATCAATAAGTTTGTCAGGCATGCTATGTTGGTGCTGTTGAAATTTCTAGAGTTAGACTAAGCTGAATCAATCTGGCAAACAAAATTATGATTATCAGTTGTTATTATTGTTGAAACAAAGTAATTAACTAAACTGAAAATAGTATATATTATATAATCTATCAATCAAATAAATAATAGTTATTTGATTTCTTAGTTTCTGTGAGCCAACGATAAAGAGCAGTAATGGTTGTCAAATTCTAAAACCTAAAATTTATAGATATATAACGTTCATACTATTAGTTTTTGGAGGAAAGGTATGTTGCCTAGCTTTATTTGAAAGCAAAATGGGGCTAACTTTGCTGGAGACACCGGCTTTATACGAGGGATCAAAGTACATTTTCACGCCAAAACCTCCTGCACTAGGCACCCATTACTTTTGAACATATCAATCTGGAAAACTAGGAACTACGCCTAGCATAACTGACGAACGGTTAGTTCCCCATATGCATTACATCGTGACATACGATAATTTACACCCAATAGAAAAGTTTATAAGACCCACATATGTTCAGAAAACATCACATTCGACATTTAAGTAACATAAGTATTTCTTCCAAAACAAACTTCACCAAAAGAAACCAGACATCAAAATATCAAAAGACCATCCATTTCCCCATCGATTAGCTTCTACCTGCGCGTCAGGGGTTTCAGCACTTCTGATTCTTGACATTTCCGGAATGCTGACATGGAGCAATCCGATCTAGCCTAAAGCTTCTTCCTTTAAACGTCTAGGCACCAGGGTCAGCCACTGGGATAAAAATGAAAACATTTTGTAAATAATGCTTATAGCATTCACATGCACTTCATTTCTAAATATAAAGTTATTTCGCTGAAGCCAAATAGTCCAGGAAACTCCAGCTAACAGCCATATGAGAATTGGTTTCTTTTTTGATCCTGCTCGATCTAGCCAAAGATAAATAAAATCATCCCTAATCCAAGGGAATATTATCCCATTTCAGCGCATATGGCACAAAGCACCATATAAGCTGTGACATCTGGCATTGGAAAATGAGATGGCCAACTATTTCCTCCTGATTACACCACTTACAATTTTAACTTCTAGTCCATCCCATCTTCCTGAGCTGGTTGTCCACTTGAATCCTACCTCTTAGCATCAACCATACAAAAAAAATTACTTTTAAGGAGATAAAAATTTTCCAGATGTCAATATATATAGCTCTACTGTCCACTACCCCATTGAAAGTTATCATCCTGTAAATGGCTTTTGAAGTAAATCCTTTTTTGCCAATTTTCTAAGTGATAACATCCTCCTTCTCAGTGAGAACCATCTCATCTAGAACTGAGTATAGCTCATTTAGATACACCATTTTATTACCATTATGTCCTAGAGGCAACATGGAGATGTTGTACGTGGTATACTATGTTTATGAAATTAAGTTATTTTATTCCTTGATATAGACATTATCATTATGGATCAATGAGTATGTGAGTCATTCATGAGACTCGTAATGCTACTATTTCTAACTGATCCTTGATCGGATATAAGTCATATATGGAACAGATATGACTAAGATTATCATGTGTATTGACTGATGATCATGTCTCATGAATTGTGGGTACAGAGATACCGAATCAATAATATGGACGTATGTTGGAGAACATATGTTGGACAGACCCACTATAAGACATTGTTGAGATTTGATGTGTCACTAGTAGATCTTAGTAGTGTTTATGTAAAATCCTTAGACCTGAGATCATCATGGTTCTCAATATACATAGTAGCTTACTTTGAGTCTACGAAACACTACTCTATAACTGGGTAGTTATAAAAGTAGTCTTTAAGTATGCTATAGAACATGTATGCGATGTGAGTGATCAAGATAGAATTTGCCCCTCCTTATGGGAGAGATATCTCTTGGCCTCTCGGTGTAATGGATTATGGAAGTGCATGGCCATGTCGATGTGATTAAGGAGTTAATCATAGGTTATAATCTAATACAGAAATCAAGAGAGAGATTGAGCTATTGATAGGATGCCACAATCTCAACTTGAGCTTAATCGGTATCATGAGGCAAATGGATTTGTACATGAGAATATTACAATGTTCAATCGATATGATATTTACGTAAACTTAGGTTAGTATGTTTTGCTAGAGGCCTCTATTAATGAAGTATTAGAAATAAGTTTCCATACGTTAACCAAGCTATACATGATCCTACATGGTCACATATTTAACGGGTTGAAACACTAGATTCAAATAGAAATTCAAATCGGGCTCAATTTGGATGGAGATCCAAACGGTTTGGATAGAGATCCGAACAGATCGAATAAAGATCCGAACAGATTGAATAGAGATCCGAATAGAGTCCTGATTAGGCCTAGAAGGACCTAAGCTAGAACGTCTATATATATGAGGGCGAGGGGCTCGTGCAACATATGCTTTTTGTGCATAATAATTTGTTAGTCACCACGAGCAAACCCTAGCCATCGCCTCTCTTAAACACGACCACCACACCAACCGCCCAAGTGCTAGTACACCATCGACCAGCTTTCTACCCCTAAACATGTGGATACCAGTAGAGGCATTGCTGTATTGCTTCACTGATCGGCATCGACACCGCTGATTGGATTGGCATCATCATCAGCTCAAGAATAGGAGATCAGTCGAGGCATCCCCAACCGGATAGGCTATCTCTCCGACCACACTGATTAGCTCCTGACCACATCGATACACGCGTGTTGGATTGTCATGCTACTCCAACACTTCTTCCACTGCTCTACGTGCCTGAGGTAATGATCTATGGTCCCTCTTTTGTGAGATATCCTGGTGTGCACGGTAGAAAACTTTTGTTTTCGGCTAGTGTAGCCTTCATATTCCCCAACAGGTGCTTGATAGGATTTTATTTTCACCAAATTGGGACAATATTTACCCTCTAACCCTGGTGTCTAGCATAACTAGAATAGGATCTGATCACAGTCCTATTTTAGTTTATCTACATAGGAAATAGAAGAGAACCAAAAGCCTTTTTAGATTTGAAAATAGGTGGCTATCTGATGAAAATTTTAAACCTTGGCTGATTTTTAAGTGGCCTTCTAGACATAATCAAAGCATCCTTGACTTTTGGTAATACCAGGGCAATATCCTGAGGAGATTGATGAGAGGTTGGGGAGTTAATAGAGCTACTGAAACTAGAAATCATAAATTAAATCTGACCCAGAGAATTGAAGAATTAGAGATAAAAGATGAGATAATTCCTAACTCTAATCAAGACTAGGAAGAGATGTATAAGATAAAGGAGGAGTTAATGAATATTTTCAAACAAGAGGCATTATACTAGCAGAAAAGAAGGGGACAACAGTGGATTATCTAGAGTGATGCAAATACATCCTTTTTCCACGGAGTTGCTAATGGGAGAAAAAGGAAAGCTAGCATTCTATATCTTGAACATGAGGGAGCTGAGATCGCAGACCCTGAGGATTTGAAGAATCACATATATTAGCTTTTATAAATCAAGTTTTGGATCAGAAGAGCAATCCTCTATACATCTAGCTAATGACTTTTGAACTAATAGAAGATTCCTTTCTGAAGAGGATAATGAAGAGTTGGTTAGACTGTTTTCACTAGAAGAGGTGAACTCTGCTGTTAAATCTATGAAATCTAACACTGCACCTAGGCCTAATGGATTTTCTGTTGAGTTCTATAAAGCCTTTTGGCCATTATTCAAAACCTAAATTAAAGAGATGCTTGATGAGCTACATGAGGGAAACTTGAGCTTACATAGATTGAATTATGGTATGATCACTCTTATCCCAAAAATTCAAGATGTAAATTCTATCAAACAGTTTAGACCTATCTGCCTATTAAAAGTGTGCTATAAGCTAATCACAATGGTTTTAACTACCAGATTGACAAAATGTGTTCACAAAATTATAGACCAAAGCCAAGCTGCTTTCATTCCTGATAGAAACATATTAGAGTGAGTTGTTATTCTACATGAGGTGCTCCATGAACTTAAAAAGAAAAATAAAAAGGGTGTGATCCTATCGATGAATCACCAAGCAGTCCACCCAAAGGGTATCCGAGGTGGTGATTAGATGTGTGTAAGGAAACCGCAGCGCCTTCATATCGACTCTAGAACACAAGAGCCAAGATTTATACTGGTTTGAATCTTCCAGGGGATAATAACCCTACGTCTAGTGTTTTGGTGTATAATTTGATGGTGGAGCTTACAATACGAAGCAATTAAGCTATGGAGGCTTAAAGCGTCGAAAGCAAGATGAACAACTTATGGTTGGACGCTAAAAACTTAGACATCTCTAGGAGGTGACTCGCCTCCTTTATATAATCAGGAGGTGAGCCCAATAACCCAAGACTCTATCTCGGGTCGATCTAAGATTGCCTACCGAACTCGGGTGCTAATTCTCTAATTACAAGGATTTTGGTGTAAACATATCTGTGCATACTATACTTGGAGTCCAATCACCCGATAAGGACTTAACCTTCCTTATCCGAGCCGAGCCCCTCTCCATGGGCCATATCGGACGGCAATGCTGGACTTAGCCTGCTCTCGGTCCAGATTGATAAGCCTAATCATGGAGTACCCAGGGGTCACATCTCTGACAACAGCCCCTGATCTCTTCTTAGCTTGGTTGAAAAAATCTTCACCTAAACAAGTTGAGAGGAGCTCTTCTTTAATCTGTTACCTTCTGCTAAATTCTGATGCTCTTGAAAAAAGCTTTGATTTTCTTCTTTTGTGTGAGGTGCACCATATAGGTGCACCCACATGGTGTAGCCTCCGAGCCTTGAGTTAAATGGAACATTTGGCTCGAGGGTCAAAAACATAGTCTGCAAAGAAAGCCTTTTGGAACTTCTATCGCTTGATGAATCCTTCGAGGAACCTCCTTGAAACTTTGTTGATGATCTTATCTTCCGGGACCATTGGCATTGAGGCCTTGCTCGGAGAAGACCGTGGTTGAAGTCCTGAGATCGTGGTGGTCTTGATCATGGTTGATCTTGAGTCCTCGGGGCCTGATTCCTCGATCGTTTAGGTCCTCGAGCGCTCAAGCCCTCGAGAAGGAAAGGCCCTTAGGCCCACAAGTTCTCGAATGTTGGAGCCCCCGGGCACACAGATCCTTGAGTGGGTGAGCCCCCGGTCGCGAGCGTCCATAAGTGGGCGAGCTCTCGTGATGGCCCTCGAGCGCGTGAGCTCCCAGGCGTGGGACCCACGGACACAGATGAACCCAAACTTCATGGATTCTGCCAATGCACCCAAAAGACACTTTATTTGCAAGAATTTCCTCCTTAAATTTTAATACTCAAAAATCCTTTCTTTTCTTTTGGGAAATTCTATTTTTATTTTCTTTTACTAAAAATTCTTTTTCCTTTTATTTTATTCATAACTTTTATATTTTAATGGTTGTAGATAAAACCAACACTGATAGTTTTTTTAGTGCCGGTTCTATATAGAACCGCACTGATAGTGTTGTCACTATCGTTTCTATATAGAACCCGGCACTGAAATATATTTTCAAACTTATTATTAATAATCGCTACATTTTTGTTTTAAAAATTATTATTTGTTATTAAAAAAGGCTACCTTTGTATTTTAATATTTATTATTTGTTATTAAAAAAGCTACCGTTGTATTTTAACATTTATTATTTGTTATTAAAAAAGGCTACCTTTTTTTAAAAAATATTATTTATTATTAAAAGGCTACTTTTTTAAAAAATTAA
>KE371119.1:798848-849271 GCA_000418225.1 Zizania latifolia | reverse complement strand
CATTCCAAAACCACATAAGTCTAGAGCAAACTCAGATTTATCAACTCTTTCAACTCTTTTTGCTGCATGTTCTAGGCACTTAGATGATATATGACCCGTCTTCTTACAAGCATAGCATAGAGCAGAATTTGAGCATTGATCTTGATGGTGCCTCGAGATGCCAAACTTGAAGCATGTGATTTCCTTAGATCTGACTTTCCTCAGCCCTTTCATCTCTTTTCATGGATGCATGGTGGGAGGATTAGTAGGAAAATGTCCCATTCTAGGGTTCATCGAGCATTCATCCCTCCAGTAAGGATCGCCCCTTCTTCTATCCCAATCCATCTAAGATCTAGGGCGGAATCCTTCTGCTCCTCTCTCATGATCACCTCTATCCACAAAACCCCAACTCTCATCTCTATCATACACGTTTCTCTTGCCACCAAGTCGATTTTACCCCCATTGTTTATCCATCATTTTTCCAGCCACAACCTGAGTGAATGATCAAGAATCCACGTACCTAGGCGTAATGCGATGGATCCGAATAGGTGCTCCCACAAATCATCGGATCTCATCTGGGCGAGCTGGAAACCCTAAATCGTAGGAGCTCAGGGGAGAACCTCGGGGAATCCACACCCACCACGAGATGCCGCTGCTCCACGAGTGGTTATGTATATTCTCGATGTAGAGGCCAGGTGTATGTAAGTGATCATTTTAGGCTCCTCTCTCTGCATCCTCAGCGTCCATCCATGGCAGGGGCGGCGTTGTCAGCCCTAGCTCTCTCTGTTCAGTAGGGCCACATCCCTTCTCACAGCCCTCATCCACCCCTCGCTGATGACCAATAGTCATAGAATCAGATGAGCCGAGATCCTTGATACTGGTGACAACGAGGAGATCCACGACCTAACCAGAGTGCACCGCCTGAGGGGAGATACTTCTTCTAGAGACTTGGCCCATCTAACTTCTCCTTACGTACTCCATTGTCATATGAGAAGCTTTCAGAATTCGGAGTCTCACATTTGCTTCCTTCTTTCCCATTCATCAATGTAATTCCATGCTGACATTATCCTGACCGAATAAGAGATAGAATGCTTTTTGGGTTCCGTTCATACTATTATAGCTGATAATTAAAGTAGTTCACGATGAATTAAAGCATATCAGCATCAGTAAAAAAATTGCCACTGACCTTCCTGCAGGCTCCCTAGTGCTCCACTACTCTACGTCGATGCGTCATGGGGATCACCGGAGAATAGGGAGTTTTTGCGGTGATTTCATGCTGGTTTGCGGGTTTGTCCGTGTAGCGACGGGAGGAATGGTGCTTGCCTCTCTTGACCAGGATTGAAGGCGCTAGCGCCGTCACGCCCGTGCCAGTGAATCTCTTCGTCCGTCTGTGTCTCCGTGTGACCCCCATAACACACGTGCACACACACACATACAATGGCAGGTAGGTTTTGAGGTGCTTTTTTGTTAGATTGATGATGAGGCTTCTCCGGTTCACCCTATGTTTTCTGTTTTTGCGTCCAAGTACAAGCAAAATGTGATGGCCCGGTCAATGTGCACATGTTGGTCTAGACATGACGATGATTCATGTGTTGGAAGGGATAGATACGGATGTAAAAATATCCGAATTATCCATATTTAATTCGTATTCGACAAACTGTAAATGTGGATATCCGTATTCATATTCGAATTAAATGTGGATGGTAAATGGAAACATCCAAATTTGTTTGGTAAATATGGATATGAAAACGGATATCCGAATTTCTATTGAATGCGGATATGAAAATGGATACATCCGTATCCGTTTTATGATTTCACACAGATCAGACTATTAGGGACTCAAGATGACATGATATCACTATATTAATATGTGTTGTTTATTTATTCTTTATGTAATTATAAAACACTTAAATTAGTGGGGTTTTTCTAGCAGTACAAGATAGTATGATGATTAAATCATTGTTTACTTTTTATTTGCAAAAAATTGATTTGAATTTGAACAAATTCTTTAAGTAGTTGTGAAAAATGGTTTTATTTATACACTTCATGGCCATACAAGCAATAGAGCACGTGTGCATAATTTGAGCATTTGACATTGCATATTGTTGTTGCTCTAAACTTACATTATTGAAGTGTAGAACAGAAGAAAAAAACAACTACCGTATATGTTTCTATTACGTTGCTAAAGTAGAAATATTTGATTGGTTGGTTGATTATGTTCAATTCACAAAATTTTAATTGATTATATTTGTGGTGCATGTTTGTATGTATTTTTCACAAAATTTTTGTTGATTAATCGAATTTGATCAATTAAAATATAGATGGATTTCACACTTTTTATTTTTACATTCATTTCAAGTTAAACTTAGTAAACATCCGGATCTGGATTTGAATTCGAACTATCCGTTTTGTATTCATATTTGAAAATATCCATATCCGTATTTAAATCTAAAATAAAATATGGTAAATAGTGATCCAAATTTTATTCCATGCTTATCCGATCTAAATCCATGTTACTAGTTAGGAGATAGATCAATCCAGCCGACTAGGATGGAAATATCGTGGCGGAATCAGGTTTACCAAACCAACGCCCATTATTATCGGTGGTTATCGTTATTACCTGTCTCAGTTGATAGACTCATTTTTCTAACCACCACTAACTGCTAACACAAAACCATATAATTAGTGAGTTGGTAATTCTGATTTTGTTAATGGATGTGTTGAGTTGACCATCAAGCAATGTCTATTTGCGAGGGAATGACAGGGTCCCAGAGAAGGGAATGACTAACTCCTGACTCCTGCTACAAATTTAAAAGCTACTGCATTTTGCATATTCTTTCGGTAGATATGCAAACTAGTTTGTACGTATCTCGAAGATTTCATTCCACGACAGCATCGGCCGGCTCACATGCACAAGTTACATGTACTCCATCGTGACAGCGACGATGAGATAATTCAACATTTCGTTCGAAACATAGAGCAATTACAGCCAGTGAACAGGATGGCTTCAAATGATGCTTGCTTACATAATATCATTATTCCAAGGGGATTCAAAACGGAAGCAAAATAATCAGCCACAAGAACAAAGTGGACCCAAAACTTTATCCCCATGCCGAGTATCTTAATGGTGCTTACCCCAACCAGAGCCTCCAGCTCCAGCTCCAAACCTGAAACCTGCTCCGAACCCACCACCTCCATCCATGCCAAAAGCTGGTTGGGCTCCAAAACCTAAGCTCGATGTGGATCCAGATGTGGAGCTCGACCAACTGGAGGAGCCAGCTCTAGGGAGAGAGCCAGTGTTTGAGCCAGCATTGGACCAAGAACTCGAGTTGGCGCCTGCATTAGAAGCCGCTCCTGTGTCAGACGACACAGTCGAGCTAGCTCCGGAGTTGGAGCTGGACCACGCGCTTGAATCTGAGCCTGAGTTTGCATTTGAGATAGAGGTGGATTCAGAGCTTGAACCAGAGAGAGCACCGTTTCTGGATATTGTGTTGGACCCAGAACTAGAACTAGACAATGAATTAGAGCTTGAAGTTGAACCTGATCCTGTACCAGAGTTGGACCCACTTCCAGAAGCACTAAAAGATCCTGGGAAATGACAAGATAGACAGATAGTTTGTCATTACGATTATTTTGTACTCATCAGACACATTGAAATGTACATTATATTTATCACACAACGTATTAGCTAGTAACTTGAATAGTTTGGATGAACCTGAGCTTGAGCCGGATGCGAAGTTCGAGCTTGATCCACCACCTGATGCACCAAATGCGCTAGAGCTTGAACCAGCTCCAAAATTGGCACTTGACATGGAGCCAGAATTTGAGTTTGAACCGCTGCTTGATCCACCGAATGAGCCTGCTCCTAAAGAGAGGATACTTGAATGAGTCTAAGTGGAAAGAAAAGGCATGCAAATGCCGCCTTACTGTAGCATGAATAACTAACTACAAGGCTAAAGATTAACCTGATGAACCATATGACATCCCTGCAGAGCCTGACGATGAACTTGAACCAAACCCTAACATAGATCCAGAACCAGATGCACCATATCCAGAGCCTACACTCGAGCCCGAACTTGAGCCAGAGCGTGAGCTAGTGCCTGAATTCGAGTATGAACCCCTATTTGACCCTAACCCTCCAAACGAGTTTGAGCTCGAACTAGAGCTAGAACTTGACGATGAGCCACCGGTCGTTCCAGTATATGAACCCCCAACAGCACCTGAACTAGACCTAGAGCCAGAACCACAAGTCGAGCATCCGCCGTTTGGCCCAATGTTAGAGCCAGCTCCAAAACCAGAAGCTGCTCCTGCTCCTGAAGCCGACCCAACATTGGAAGACCCACCACGGCTATGTGCATGGTAGCCTCCAGACCCAAAGCCAGAGCTTGAGCCTGTATCAGAGCCGTAGTTTGAGCCAGAGCCAGATCCATTGTCACAATCCGATCCACCATCGGACCCTGCACCCACACCAACATTGATTGATGTGCCTAGTCCTACGGACCCTGAGCTAGAGCAGGAAGACGTGCCAGAGCCACAACCTGAAGCGGAACCCCCATTACCGGCTCTATACGCGGATCCAGAGCCATACCCAAACCCCGAGCCCGTGCCTGACCCATGACCGGACGCAGTGTAAGAACCGCCATTTGGAGCAGACCAGGCACCGTAACTTGAGCCCTGGCCCGAGCTAGAAGCCGAGCCTGAACCACCTAACCCGAGATCGAGTCCAATGCCCAGCCCACCATTGGCACTGAGACCCAAACCCAAGTCGCTTCTTCTGATTGGCCTAGCCATTGCAATGGCGCCTACTGAAAGCAGCACCACAGCAAGAACAGCAGCTCCTCCGTGGGATGCCATTGCTGATCGAGACACTGAACTGTGTGCGTTGTGATCTTGCTGATTTGATGTGTGCAGGGTGTGATCTGCGAATGTATTTATAGCCACGGTTTTTTGTGTAATAGCCGCACATGGCGCCTACTGTAAAAGGTGGTGCAGCTGGTGACTAGGTTCCTTCACGCGCGCATGTGAATGCAACCTAATACTTTGGAGCTTAACCATTGGCAACTCGTCTTGTCCTGTAACTGATGAGAGATCTGGCTCAATCTATGGCCTGTTTTGGGAAGTTAATTCTAAAAATCAGCAGTGAGTAGCTGGTGAGAATATGATGAAGATAGGGTTCTTCAGTTTCTGCATAATGATCATGTTTAGGAGAATGTGATTAGGTACTAGTTAATACCCTTAAACATTTCAGGTATTGTGTAAGGGTGTGTCTCTCCTGCAATGTTATTCAGACAATGCAGATTGAAACATTCTGAGGTATTATCAGTCAGTAAATATATTGCAGTAAGATTTTGGGCAGAGTGGATTTCAACATTTTACTGTCTTGTTTGGAATCTATAGATAAGAACTTATTCTACGAGGTGCAATATAGTCTACATCATCTCACAAGAATTCCTGCACAATCATAAAATTTACACCAGAGCTGAAGAACACGCTCGGTTTTAATGTGTCAGCGCCACATTCTGTCCATGAAAAGCTTAAAATACTGAAAATGAGATCGAGACAAATGGAAAAAAGAAGGGAAGAAACGGGACAGCATCCTGCAGTAGGTCAAGTGAACCGCACTGAATCGAAACAATTGTAGTAGCATTATTGGATGCTTACGTGGAGCTCCTGACAGCCACGAATGTAATTTAGGACTCAACACTTGGAACTTAATCTTTGTCTTCAGATGCGGCAACCGAATCATTGTACAGTTATACACCAAATCCTCATTCTTTTGCTGGCATTGGCAGAATATTTATGCGCAATGTACAGTGGTTTTCAGTTCTCACAGGTGAATCTACGCACGCTGCAATCAAATCAGACTCCTCTCTGCATGTCAAAAGGTCACAAACTTCTGTAGTAACGATTACATGTAATAAAATTATGAAAGTATACAGTAATAGAATAGGAACAAAAGTACTCCAGTCCAGTGCAGCAGCAACGAAAAAATTTACATTTTGACTTGCAAAAAGCTACAGTGGAATTTTTTAATTAAATGTATGGAGGAAAAAAACAAATTGTATCCTAACCAACTAGACTACAACGGAAATTATGACCATATTGATAATGTATAATTCATCATCAAATTCGTAATCAGCTATACCAGTTTGCTGCCCTGCTTGATGCAAATTTGCAAATATGAAAAGAAACAGCAATGCTAAGACTCTAAGTGATAACACATTATTCAATATTTCACCTCTTTCAGTTTACGCCCACGAACAATGGTCTCTTGCATTTTCAGAAACAGAGATACATAGAAATCAGACCAAAACAGGAATCTGTTAACTTCCATGTTTACCTATAGTAAATATTATCTGGAGTAAGGTGAGCATAAATGAAACTGAGGTAAATCTGACACATGTTGATCTTGAAAATCTTGGTGAGCAGGTATAGATTATAGAACACCTGACTATATTGACATAAAATATACAAGCCTAAAACAAGAACAGAACTTCAGTCCTAAACAACCTATTCTTTGATATGCAAGAACTTATCCAGCACTAAAATCACAAGACAATTTCTTTCCATTAGTGTATCCTCTCTGCAATTATTAGTATACAGAACAAGGACTTCAACCATAGAAACTCTTCTGGATGGGTAAATGTATATTTCATAGATCAAAACAGAACTTCCTGATTCCTCAAATGTGAAACTTTTCAGGCAATTATCAATTTATCATCAAACAGTGTAAAGTGTGAAACTTTCTCTAATCAACAGAAATTGTTCTACCTCAGTAAATTAAGATTCTACTTGTATACTATTACTAATTTGACCCACAGTATTCAACCAACATAACGGCCCTTCTTTGTGGCTGGACTTTTAACTGATAATTGTATGATCTAGTAGCCAGCAACAACATGAAAACTGTTAACCACAATACCAACTTAAACGATGCTAGCAGCGATGGAGAATAACACAGCACCATCATCACGGCGTTGCTTCTTCGCAGAGATGACATTCTGGACTGTTAAGGATCAAGCAGCGCTGTTGCTGGATGAGCTACAGAGTGAAGAAGAGGTGCCGAGCGTGCGTGTGTCCAGAGCCCAACGTTCGGGTTACTGGCCAGAGTGGCCCATGTAATGCTGTGTGAATTCTGGGCGTGAGAGTGTTGAGTATATAAGACTTCAGAACGTTGTAACAGCAATGATGATGAATACAAGTAAGAACACTGGCGGCGGCTCGGCCTGAGCGAAACCCTGGCACAAGAGTTCCTGAAATTCTAGAGCGATCTCTAACAAATCTGGTATCAGAGCTTCGTTGATCGATATTCTCTTGGCTCAGCCGTAAAATTTGCTGGGGCGAGGTTAGAACCTGCAGGCAACTGCGGGATCTGTAAAGAATTCCTCAATCTGGTTGGCTTGAGAGAAACCGAGATACCTGACCAGGCAGGCCACTCGAATGATGGAGACGAAGGCCAAGTCAGAATTGCTGATCCAGAAAATGGCGGAGGCCAGGAGGTTGGAGGCAGAATAGAAGGATCGTTCTGATCTCTTGTCGATGAAGGCTGCTGTGGAGTCCTTGCTACCTGAAGTCGAAAAGAAAATTGAAGGGCTACAAAATGCAGTGGGCCGATTGCAGATCAAGGTGGAGCAACTAGAGGAATCTAAGGAACAAGAGGAAGACAGGGGAATTCTCCGGTAGGATCACAATGCAGTCTAACTTCAGGAGGTGGTGGTTCTGAAGCAGTGAGAAGATTCAGAGAAGAGGTGGCGAGATCCGAGGTAACACTAACTCCCCAACCTGCTGGAACCATGTTTTCATGTCAAAATCTTTGCAGACGAACCAGGGAGTAGAAACCCCGTTATATCAGACAGCAAGGTTCGTAGGATTGGGTGGTTTGCCGATAATGAATTGTCCTCGACGGAGACAAACCGCAGATGTGGCGAAGTAATTGTGAGACATACTTTGAGACATACGGAATTCATCATAGACTAGGTTCGGCTAGCCACATTAAGTTTTACCGATAATGCTGCTTTTTGGCTTCAGTCAGTGAGAAATCAGTTGGTAGGCATTTCGTGGGAAGGCTTATGTGAGAAGGTTTGTGCTAGATTTAATCGTGATAAGCATCAATCGTTAATCCGATAGTGGTTTAACATCAAGCAGGAAGGAACTATAGCCGAGTATATGGAGAAATTCGGTGGACTCATGCACCAACTCATGGCATATGACAACTCTATCAGTCCTATTTATTTTGTCACGAGGTTTGTAGAAGGTCTGAAGAAAGAAATCTGATCTGTGGTGATGGTTCAGAGGCCCAAGGATCTGGATGTTGCGTGTGCATTAGCATTTTAGCAAGAGGAAGCTTTAGAAGGATCAAGAAGGAGAGAACCTCAGAAGGGAAACAACAATTTTATAACCAGAAGCTATTCAAAAGGTGTACCATTACCGTTGTCACCACCACCGACCAGAAACACTAACAGCAAGGTTCCTGAAGATAGGAGGGGCACTGAAGGTGCCAGAAATCAATCCAGAGATGATAGATTAGCAGCTCTAAAGGCTTATAGAAGGGCAAATGGGTTATGCTTTACATGTGGTGAACGATGGGGACAAGATCACAAATGTGCGTCCTCCATCCAGTTTCATGTAATCGAAGAGCTACTTAAGGCAGTTTGAGTTGATCATGACAGTACTTCAGATTCAGAAATACAATCAGAATCTGTTGAGGATACTTTGATGGCCATATCACAGCAAGCACTAATTGGAACATAATCTGCACAAACTATTAGAGCAAGGGGTTGGCTACAAAGAATTAAACTGCTAATGTTAATTGATTCAGGCAGTACTCATTCATTCATCGATGATCAGCTTGGTATGAAACTATCAGGGGTTAAACCTTTATCAAGAGCAATAACTATTAGAGTTGCAAATGGAGGCTCTATGCAATGTAATCTGATTCTGCCTAACTGCCAATGGTGGATGCAGGGCAAGGCCTTTAGGTGTGATTTCAGATTGATTTCACTTGGGAGTTATGACGTGAACGTGATACTAGGAATGGATTAGTTACAACAATTCAGTCCAATGATGATTGATTGGGTTAACAAATGGCTTGAGTTCAATTATCAGGATCAAATCATAAAGGTTCAAGGGGTAGTTCCCAAACTAGATGTCTGCAATTTCATAACTCTTGAGCAAGTGAAAGGGTTATACAAACAGGAAGCATTAATGTATATGGTCTACTTATGTGTCAGCAATTTATGAATCTAGTGGCAACACCCCTGTGGAAATTCAGAAACTATTAGAAGAGTACCAAGAGGTTTTTGAAGTACCTAAAGGATTACCTCCAAATGGAAGCTATGATCATAAGATTCCATTGATGCCTGGGGCTAAGGCTAAGCCAATCAGTGTAAGATCTTATAGGTATAATCCAGCTCAAAAAGATGAGATTGAAAGGCAAATCAAGGAAATGCTACAATCTGGAATCATTCAAAATAGCACCAGTGCCTTTTCATCTCCTGCACTATTGGTGAAGAAAAAAGATGGGTCATGGAGGCTAGTGGTTGATTATAGGCAGTTGAATTCAATCACAATCAAGAGCAAATATCCTATTTCTGTGATAGATGAGCTATTGGATGAGCTACAAGGCTCCAGGATTTTTTCCAAATTGGATTTAAGGTCAGGGTACCATCAGATTCGAATGGTGGAAGGTGAAGAGTATAAAACGGCATTTCAAACTCACACAGGACATTATGAATATAAGGTGATGTTGTTTGGGTTGATGGGAGCACCGGGGTTGTTTCAGGGTTCTATGAATGCAACGTTAGCACCAGTACTCCGAAGGTGTGCATTAGTGTTTTTTGCCGATATACTAATTTATTATAGTCCTGATCTGAATTCACACTTGTTACACCTTAGAATGGTCCTGGAATTACTTAAACAGCATGAGTGGAAAGTCAAAATTAGTAAATGTTCATTTGGGCAGCCAAAATTGGTTTATCTGGGTCATATAATCAGTGCTGATGAGGTCTCCACTGATCAGGACAAGATTAAAGATGTAGTTGAGTGGCCTAGACCACACAATTTGAAGAAATTAAGAGTATTTCTAGGTCTAGCCGGATACTACAGAAAGTTTGTCAAGGGTTTTAGAGTATTGAGTAAGCCCTTAACCAATTTACTAAAGAAGGGTACTGCTTTTGCTTGGTCACCAGAAGCAGAAAAGTCATTTCTAGCTCTTAAATAGGCCCTAGTATCGGCACCAGTTCTTGCATTGCTAGATTTTTCAAAGCAATTCATAGTGGAAACTGATGCAAGTAACTTTAGAATAGGTGTTGTTTGATCGCAGGAAGGTCACCCAATTGCTTATATCAGCAAGGCTCTTGGACCAAGGACAAGGAGATTATCAACTTATGAAAAAGAATATCTTGCCATCTTGCTAGCAGTGGATCACAGGAGAACATATTGTCAGCAAGGGGAATTCATTATTTGTACTGATCATCAGAGTTTGACTCATTTAGTTGATCACAGATTGACAACACCTCTTCAGTAGAAGACCTTTACCAAGCTATTGGGTTTGCAGTACAAATTATGCTATAATAAGGGAACTAGCAATGCTGCAGCGGATGCACTATCTTGAAGGAAACTGATCAACAGATGACACTGTATGCAATCACTAGTTGTCAACCACTATGGTTAGAGAAAGTATCCCAAGTGTACCAAGCTGATGAGTACACTAAACAACTTTTGTCAGAACTGTCTATTGATCCACAGGCTAGACAAGATTTCTGTCTCAAGGATGGTCTTATTCGGTTCAAAGGAAGGATCTAGATTGGACATAACCCGTTATTACAACGCAAATTGATTGTAGTTTTGCATGCTAGCCCAATTGGGGGTCATTCAGGATTTCTAGTATCATATCAAAGAATTAAAAAGCTATTTGCCTAGAAGGGAATGAAGAAATCAATTCAGGATCAACTCAAAAATTGTACTGTGTGTCAATAGGCAAAGCTAGACCAATCCAAATATCTAGGTCTATTGTAGCCCTTACTAGTACCAGATGAAGCCTTGCAAGCAATTACGATAGATTTCATTGAAGGCTTACCCGTTTTGGAAGGATATAACTGTATTTTCGTGGTGGTCGACAAGTTTTCGAAATATTCCCATTTCGTGCCACTGCACCATCCGTTCACTGTTAAGGATGTTGTCAAGGCATACATGCGTTATGTATATAAACTACATGGTCTGCCGTTGGTGATTATTTGTGATTAGGATAGAATCTTCGCCAGCCAGTTTTGGCAGTAAATATTTGAGCAATCAGACATAGAGTTGCACTTGAGCTCAGCATATCACCCGCAATCCGATGGCCAAATGGAGAGAGTCAATCAATGTTTGGAAATTTACCTTCGCTGTTTTACTCATGTCTGTCCAACAAAATGGATGAGTTGGCTCTAGTTGGCTGAATACTGGTATAACACCAGTCCACGTTCCACTCTCAACAAAACTCCATTTGAAGTTCTATACGGATACCCTCACATGTAGTTTGGTGTAAATTCTAAATCCTACAACATTCTTGATCTGGTGACTTGGTTAGACAACTGTAAACTAATCAACCAGCTTCTAAAGCAGCACCTTCATCGGGCCCAACAGCAAATGAAAGTTCAGGCTGATAAGCACAGAAGTTTTAGGGAATTTCAGGTTGGAGATCTGGTATTCGTTAAACTGCCGCCTAACTTGTAGACTTCTGTGGCAAAAAGAGCAAATCACAAGCTTTCTTTTAAATATTTTGGCCCATTCAAGGTTGAATCTCGAATTGGCAGTGTGACTTACAGGTTACAACTTCCAGGCAATAGCTCCATACACCCCGGTCTTTCATGTGTCTCAATTAAAGGCGGCTTATGGAGTTTTAGACAGCACACTGAATTCTGGTGAACAGCCAATGCAATTTCTGGATTTTTGTTTTGTCTTATCAGGTAATTCGCTGGTGAATCAAGTGCTTGTTAATTGGGTCGACGGTCGAGCTGAAAACACGACCTGGGAAGATTTAATTTGGAAGAATTGCACAGGAGGTTTCCTAAAATTCTGGCTTGGGGACAAGCCAGTTCTCAAGGAGAGGTGAATGTTAAGGATCAAGTAGCGCTGTTGCCGGATGAGCTACAAAATGAAGATGAGGTGCCGAGCGTGCATGTGTCCAGAGTTAAGAAGCCCAATGTTTGGATTACTAGGCTAGAGTGGGCCTTGTAATGCTGTGTGAATTTTGGGTGTGAGAGTGTTGAGTATATAAGAGTTTAGAACGTTGTAACAAAATGATGATGAATACAAGTAAGAACATTGGCAATGGCTCGGCCTAAGCAAAACTCTGGCGTGAGAGTTCCTAAAATTCTAGAGCGATCGCTAACGTGGACGTACCACTTGTAAGTCTCAATGAGCCATTCCTTAACATGTAAAAATTCACTCAACGGTGAGCTTGTGCCCCAGGCTATAACCTCGGGGGCATTGGATGCCTTTGCCTAGTGGATCCGGTGAATGAGTACGGGCAGGACATGTGAGTTCTCTAGGTTTGGTTGTTGGGCATGGCCAAAATAGCGTCGACGCCATGCTAGATGCGGTAAGCCTGGCATATCTTGATGTTGACGATCTTGGCGATGGTGTACCACTTGTTGGTGGGCTCGAGCGAGCCAAATAGGAGGGAGTCCTTTAGGATATGCTAGGGCTTGAACTTGGGGTAGATGTAGGAGGAGCCAAGGAAGAGGAGCTTGCGGACGGAGCCACATTTGAGCGCGGCATCGATGATGTTTGTCTGGATCTAGAGGTTGGCGACGATGAAGTCATCGGGGAAGGTGGAGTCGGCGTGGATGCCACCGACCTTCACGGCAGCCAGCACGACGTAGCGGGGGAGATCTGCAGCGAAAAATAAGATTCTTCCTATCGACCGTTCAATCGACAGAAGTTGTGGACCCCTATCGATCATTGAACAGTCGATAGAGGGGTATATAAGAGTGTCGGTGCTCCCCTCTCCCACGCCTCATTCAGCCTCCAAGCCTCTAGGTTAGTCTTTTCTTTTCTCTCTTCTCTAGTAGTAGTAGTTTAGGGTAATTAGTTTAGATTAGATTAACATATGTACTTTAGTACTACAACCTAGATCACCTTAGATAGTTTTGTAGATCAACCTATGTAGCTTAGCGGTCCAACTTAGCTCATTTATTTATGAACTATTAGGTAGTTCAACAGATCTACCTATGTAGCTTAGCAGACTAACTTAGTTTATTTATAAAAAAAAATTTACGCACCACAACTTTTTTGTGCACGCTAGTTTGTTCACTTCACATCTATTTGTAGTCTTCGTCGAGTGTTGTTCCAGGTAAACTCGAATTTCTAAGATTGTTCCTGTTGTGAAATGTAGTTAGTTTTTTGTTGCAAGTAGATAAATTATTTAGTTCTCTGTATTCAGTAGGTGATTTATTTTGTTGATATGTATCCAGTTTTTGTTAGAGTAGCAATATGTGTTCTATGACTATTCTCCTGTTTTTGATACACCTAGCATAGAGATGCTTGTTTACCTTTCGCATGTTTATCGTAGAAAAAGCTGGTTACCTGTTATTTATGATGTACCTAGCATATAAACAATGATTGACCAGTAATCTTTTTATGTATAATAGAATTTTAATGTCTTTTAATGTCTCGTAGTTTGATTTATGAACTGTATAATTTTAATTTTGTAATGTTTTGTTAGGTAGTTGTGTGCTAAAATAGAAAAATGTATTGCACTCTGTTAATGTAGGACCAAGGCTGAATGTAGTAAACTTGTTAGCGTAGAAATCGAATTTGAAGTAATTTTGTGTTGACAGGTATGTCGGATAAAACCCTGTTTAGGATTTACTATGGAGACAGAGAAGTAACACATGGTCCCGATGTTCGGACCTTAGTAGTTTCTAGTATGTGGAAAAGAGCTTAAGTCAGGTGACCGAGCGGACCATCGAATGTGTGATGCAGTGGTTGTATCACATATTTCGTTTGGACCGAGAGCAGTTGGAGTTGCAGTTGTATGCTTGTTGCAGTCTTGCAGCTCAAGGGTATTTCTAGGAAAAGGTTGAGGTCTAGTCAACATCGATGTGGAGAGGATATGTGACGATGGCACTATAGCAGGGTTGGGAACAAGTCCTGCTTATTTTTGATTCCCCTCGTGTCATTCCTTCTATCAACATAGAACTTTTTGAATTTGCTCAGACTAAAGTGGAAGTTGATGTTCGTTAGAGTAGTCAAGTACAAGCTAAGATGCTAGAGAGGAACATAGAACCACATAGAATAGTTCATTGTTTATGTATGACACCTTGTGTTGCTGAAGGTTAAATTGACGAAGGAGAACATACTGAGTCCATACCTAATCTACTAGAAACGAAGGATCGAGACTTTGAGAATACAGTCGAACAAGGTGGCGATGATGACTTAGATGAAGATAACGAAGAAGAGGAAGGCAATAATGATATGGCCGAGGAACAGAGTATATTTTCTGATTAGTGGAGAGAGCAACAATTTAGCTCTCTCGTTATCAATGGGGATTATGACACTCGATGAGAGTATGGACAAAATGAGATACAACACAGCAAAATCTATTCCTCGAAAGAAGCAATGTAAGATACCATGAAAGCATGGACATTATCACTTCGAAAAACATTCTAAGTCAAGAAGTCTAATCCCACCACGTATGACGTTGTGTGCGAGAGGGATAGTTGTCCATGTAGAGTCCACGCACATAAACTGAAGTGGGCAGTTCACTGGGTATGCATTGTTGTCAAGCATACCTGTGTAGTCGATAGAGCTACGAGCAAGCACAGAAATCTAACTTCTACCTATGCGTGAAGTTGATGTACTCAGAGATTAATGAAAATATCAGTTATGAACCCTGAACCTTAATACTTGCAATCGAGAGAAGATTTCAATACACAATTAGCTATGGGGAGGCATGGAGGGCGAAACAGAAGACACTTGAGATTAGATTCGACAAGTATGAAAACTTGTATCATAACTTGTCATTCCTACTAGAAGCGGTAGAGCCAAAATCTTGGCACATACTACACCTTTGAGGAGAAGGATGCAGAAAATCTAAAGGGTGCCAAGATTCTGCATCGCGTCTTCTTTACATTTGGTGCATGCATCCAGGCATTTTAGTACTGTCATCCCATCCTTTGTATAGATGGCACATTTTTTACTACCAGTGTTGATGGGAACAACCAAATTGTTCCGATTGCATTTGCCTTTACGGAAAGTGAGAACTATAAAAGTTGGTTATGGTCTTACGCGATATGAACATTGACATCATTCAGAATCATCCCAATGTGTGTGTGCTCTATGACCGGTATGTAAGGTTGATCAAAGCCATTCAACAAATTAAGGCTGATCCAAATGAGCTGCATTTTGGTGCAAACTTCTTTCATCAATTTAGAAAGAACAAAGAGCTGACCAATTTATTCAAGAGTCTATGTAGCTAAAATCACGAGCAAACCGGGAGTGACCCAGCCACAAATATAATAAATACAAGAAGAATTAGGTGGAAGAATCTTGATGAGCTCACAAGTAAATACAAGAAGGAAAAGGCCACCATGAAAATAGTCTAGAAGAGGAAGAGGGTGAAAGAATCAGGTGGAAGAATCTCGATGAGCTCACAAATAAATACAAGAAGGAAAAGGCCACTAAGCAGCAAACTGGGAGTGACCCAGAGCCAGAACTAGAGCCATTGTGCAAACTCCTTACTGATGACCAGCAGGCAGTAAGGGTGAAAGTTCAGTGCTTCTCTGACTAGATCAAGTTTGAGAGAAGAACATTAGTCTCTACTCCATGACACTTATGGAGAAGGGTATAGCATCATGATGACCAACCTTTTGAGGTTTACAATTGGGTGATACGAGGTATGTGATACTTGCCCTTAGTTGGTATTATTGAGGGCATACTTCGTGGAACCACCTGATACTTCATCGACAGGCATAGTGCTGCCTTAGTGGTCCACAGGGATGAGTGACTCCTATATTATAGGAAGATTAGTAGTACATGGTAGAAAAGAATAAGAAAGACAGTAAACATTAAGCAATCAAGACAAGTTCCTAAGCACTTCGCTTCGAGGTTATATGTCAGGACAAAGGTAGGAGAGGAACAAACATGGAGATAATTATCCACGAGTGCACCATTGGTGACAACTACGTATGTACCTATAATAAATCGAGACTATACCACAAGCCATGCAACCATGTTATGGAGTGATGAACTATATAGAGTTGCCTCGGTGGGTACCTGATTTGCTTTATGTCAATTCTAAGGTGGATAGAAGGAAGACAAGATGAATTGAAATGATATGGATGAATCTGAAGCTGAAAAATGGAAGAATAAATGTGAGGAGATGTGCATTCCATCGATGGATGATAGTGCAACGCCGATATATGACGACAGTTGGATAATAGAGGCAGAAATTGAATATGAGTACAAAGCGAGGAAGATAGAAGCAAATGCGCTGGCACGAGGGGCAAGAACAAGAGAAGAATGGAGATAAATAAGAAAATACACAGACAAGGAAGAGAAGAAAGACAACAAGCAATAGAAGGAAGAATGCAATGAGTGAGAGAAGAAAGACAATGTGCAAGACAAGAAGGAACACGTCTTTAGGGTGACTATTTGTACTACATAGATTACTACAATAGCTTATCTAGTAATTTGTAATGCTTGAACTTTAAAAAGGAAAAAAGTCTACTCAACCCCCTCAAGATAGACCCATTGACACATTCTTAATCCCTCCATCTGTTCTATGCCAGAGAAATTATCCCTCAGGATGGTTTGGGATGACGGTTGTGCCTACATGGTAGTCTACGCTGGCATAGGAGTGCTGATTTCGCTCGATGCAGGTGGCTGACAAGTGGGACCCCAAAATCTTACGTGGATGCACCCTTTCTCTCAACTCTTTCTCTCTCCTTTTTCCTTCCACCTCCTCTAGGACTCACCCGCAATACGTCGCCCTAGCACCGTGCTCCTCAATGTGCTTGCCGATGGTGGCTGGCTGAAGGGCTAAAGCCACAGATGGTGGCTCGGTCATGCCTGCTCGGCATGCGCTGCCCTAGTCCCGTGCCCTGTGCGTGCCGCACCTATGCCCTATGCCCCACCTCTAGGTCACCCCACGTCACACGCGCCTCACCCCATGCGTCCCTCGCATCATGCGCCCTCCACCACCTCTGATGCTCTACCTCCCCGTCTCTACTCTAGCACCCTGATAGTGCTGCTCTCTGTGGCCACCTAGCCGATGAGGTAGACAACGTCAGCCACCACGAACAACCACCCCATGCTTGTGCCTTCAAGCACCGACCGCATCCACGCGCTGAGCCGCTGCTCGCCGTAAATCCAGAACACGAGCGCCGATGCCTAAAGTAGCAACAGTAATGCTGGGTTGAGCTACGTGAGCAGGAAGTTGACGTTGATCCACTGCCCCTTGGTGAGCATGATCAGCACTAGTGCGTAGGCAGCGGGTGCATAGGATGCTGCATGAGCGAGTGCGGCCAGGACGAGAAGAGAGAGAGAGGAGAGAGAAGGGGTGCCGATCCACATCAGATTTTAGGGTCCCACTTGTTAGCCCCCATGTCAAGTCAGATCAGCATCCCACGGCAGAATCGATTGTCACATTGGCAAAACCGCTATCCCAAACCACCCAGGGGTAATTTTTCCAGTACAGAATAGATGGGGGGATAATAATCCGGTTTTGTAGTTTAGGGCTACATGTGTTTATGGGTTGGCGGGGTTAAGTAGATTTTTTCCCTTCAAAAATGACGTATTGCACTTTCTCCTAAGTTCTTTCAACTAGTCGAAATTGCATTGTTCAATAGTATTTTTTCTCGATATTTTTTTAGAAAAATTCTTTGTTGACCAAAACATCGACAGGAACCTTGTCGACCAAATTTAGGTCAATAGGAACCATATTTAGTTGACAGAGTCCATTTTCCCCTATCGAGGGCCTAGTTTTGCAATTTTTTGGAACCAGCTATCCATATTTTAATTTCTCAAAAAGAAGTTTGACATTGATAAAAGTGAAATGGCTTACATTGTAAAATGGAGGGAGTACTAAACAGGGTGAAAAGAAGTTATCTGAATATTTTGAAATCATTGTGTTAATGGAGAAAAAAGTTGTACACCATTAGATTGTGATGGGTCCAAATTTAGTTGGAAACATAGAAACAAGAATGCAAATATGTCATCCAGAGTAGGTCATCCATTACCCCTCTCATTTCTTTTCTGCTCTCTCTATTCCTAGCACACCATGTTCGTGCATCTTCATAGCATACTATTGGTGAATCACTGAGGAGTCCACCCAAGAGGGTCCCCGAGGTTGTGATTAGATGCGTAAGGGAAGCGCAGCGCCTTCGAACCCGATGGTCAACTCTAGTAAATAAGAGCCAAGATTTATACTGGTTCAAGCCTCCTGAAGGATAATAGCTCTATGTTCAGTGTTTTGATGTATTATATGGTGTCTAAGCTTACAAAGCAATGAGCTTGAGAGCTATATGCCTAAGCAATTGAGATTAGATGTATGTAGGAGTGCCTCGCTGCCATTATATAGTCAAGGGGCGAGCCTAATGACCTAGGACTCTATCCTAAGTCGGTCTCTATAATATCTAAGATTGCATACTAAACTCGGGCACTAATTCCCTAATTACAAGGATTCTAGTACAAACATATCTCCTCATAACAGATTTAGGATTTTAATTCTCCCATAAGGACTTATCCTTATTTATTAGGACCTAACCCCATTCATGGGCCATACCGGACTCTAATGCTAGACTCGGTCTGCTCTTGGTCTAGGTTGATAAACTCAGCATGGGGTACCCAGACATTATATCCGCAATAGCAGTCCCTGAGCTCGTCCTGGCTTGGAGGAGCTCATCATCTTACTTGAAAATCTTCAACTGAACAAGCTGGGAGAAGCTCATCTTTCAACTTGAGTCTTTGTACTCTGCTGAAGTCTGATAATCCTGAAAAAAGCTTTGATTTTATTTTTCTTTTGTGTGAGGTGCACCTGTGCGGTGCACCATACGGTGTAGCCCCTGAGCCTTAAGTTAAATGGAACATTTGGGTCAAGGGTCAAACATTATCTACAATAAAATCCTTCTGAAGCCTTGGTCTTGGTAATCCTTTGAAGTTCTTCGGGTGTCAATGTAGATCACACACGCACCTTGTCTTCGAGAATTGCCAGTACTTGAGCGAATTTCGCTCGGAGAGGATGTTCATCGAGGTTTTGATCCACCATGGTCTTGGGTGCGACTGGTCTCGAGCCCCTAAGGATCAGCCTCCTTGCGCACTAGTCCTTGGGTGCACGAGCCCCCAAGCTCACAAGCCTTCGAGCACTTGAGCCCTGAGCACGTGAGCCCTCAGGCGCATGATTCCCTAAGCACGAGAAGCCCTCGAGCATATGAGCCCTCGATGTCTCGAGGGACCCAAGCGTCATGAGCTCCGTCGGGAATGTAAAAAGTTACCTTTTAGTCTTCTTTACCCACAGTTAATGCATTGCAGTTGAGGGGACAGGCAAATGTCTCCACTCTGATTAGGCCAGGTGTAGGCGGCAGGCATAGACAGAGAGGCAGAACCATCATGACAACACGATCGCAGTGGGCGCGATGACAAAAGCAACGCCTGTTCGCAACGATCGTGCTCGATGTCGAGGCGATGATCCCATGGCTATTTAAGCCATTCACCACACTGCCTATCCGCGTGCTGTCATTTCAAACTCCTGCTCTCTTTGTACAAACGCTCACCTCCATCTTCTTCTCCCTCCTTTGCTCTTTCATCTTCTTCGTACTCCATCTCAAACCCTCGACTGGTGGTAAGTTCTGTCATCTATTTTTTAATTCTTGTTGTTTTGCTCTTCTGCTTGTTGAATGTGCACTGATACTCGACCACCCACATGGTGTAATGTAGCCTAGCTGCTAGGTCACACGGCGTATTTTTCGTAGGCGCTGCTCCTCGAGCACCCGATGGGATTCGACCCATGCCACTGCATGCTGCCCCCGAGTGATTCTGAGTCACCCTTGCCGCTGCCGAAGCAAAAGAGGAAAGAGTTGGGTGGGACGAGAAAGTGCTCGAAGCCCACCGAAGTCGGGAAGGATGGGGCCCCAAACGCCGCCAAGATTGCGGTGGAGGCCTATCATTGGGAGGTGGCTGCCAAAGCCACTGGAGACGCCACCAAGGCCACCGCGAAAGAGGCGAAGGAGGTGGAGGCGTCCATCCGGTCTGCCTTCAAAAGGATCAAGGTGGTAGTGGAGGAAACTACCGTCGAATACACGAGTGAGCATATGTACCTAGTTTCTTTTAATTGCTTGTTTTGCCCTTTGGTCTTGATTCTCGCTGATTTTCTTCTGTAGGGATACACGATCAGGCCAACACCCGAATTGTTGAGCTTGAGGAGGATGTGGGCTAGACCCGCTCGATGATTGAGCATCTCCACTTCCTATTGGTCGAGGCCCTCTTACCGGACGAAGTGTTCCAGGAGAAGCTCAAGGGCCTCGAGAACCAGCTCTACCTTTTTGTTGAGGTCGTGGTGAGGAACAGGGCTGAGCAAGCTTTGGCTTACGTTCAGGCTCACTTCCTAGAGGCAGATCTCAGGCTGATGGCCCGTGGGCTTCCCACAGGGGTGACCTTCGAAGATGCTGCAGCTTATGGCTGGAGGTGGAGGATATCGCTGCTGTCATCTTCAGGGACCTTGAGACCTTGGCCCACTCGGAGACTTAGAGCCAACGGTAGCATCTCTAGCGAAGTAGATTTGTTTAATTATCTACAAAAATTTAGAAGTAGGTAGTTAGTGTGAAATTTGTTGCGATGAAACTCTATCTTTTTCTTTTGTGTATGAATGTCCTTCGCAGTTTATAAATTTTGTGCGTTAGAGCCACTAGCATCTTGGAGAACTTAGGCCAAACCGTATAGTACTCAGCGCAGGAATCTCATACCATGTACATGCCTACCGACATCAGGCGGCGTGAGCCCCCGAGGGCCTTTAGGCTATGGAATTTGTTTAAGTCCTTTGCATAGCCAAGGCTAGGCCTCGAGCCCCCGGTATAGCCATATAGTCTTAGGCGCAGAGAACAGATGCTGCTTATGTGCCAACCCGACATCAGGCATCACGGGTTCTCGAGACCCTCAAGGCTTTTGTAAAGTTGAGGCTAGGACCTCGAGCCTCCGAGGTTGTTAGCAAGCTGTCGAATACTGAGAGGGGCGCTAACATCAGCTCCTTTTCACTGGCACGGTTGCTAGTGCCAAACCCAGAGCTGCTTCATAGGGGCACAGCTGGCAATCTAGGCGTATGATGTTCTGCATTGACTTAAGAGGGTTCGAGCCTATCGGGTCGGTGATAATATGCATGATGTAAGTTCTGCATGAGATGAAGTTTTAACTTTATTCTATATGAGGCAAAAGGTACATAGCTAGATAAGAGGAAAATTTGAGTCTGATGGGACTCGACGCCTCTATCAGAAGGTTGGTGTAACGTCGAACTACAAATTCAAAGACGGTCTAGCCTGTAGTGGATCCTTACTGGTCTTGGCGTCTTCACAATCCTGTTTTGCTAGTCATCCTGCGCCAAGGCATCCTTGTCTATCTTCTTGCGCCATGTCCTCCTTCAGGTCTGTTGTCATCGAGATCATCCTGGAGCATCGTCTTGTCCTTCCTTTCTCGAGCGCTTGAATCAACGGTTGGCCCCTCAAGGGCCCCAGACGTTCTTTTTGGAATTCTTGTGCCTACGCCCCTCTGAGCTGGCACAATGAGGGGAGCTAGACCTAGGAGCCAAGGTGCTTTCATCGGTCATCTCGGCACGCGTTCAAGCGAGTCGGCCGGAGAGGCGACCCTATGCATGTTTGGAGAAATCATCCCGACTACAAGGAAAGGAGATTCACTGGTGCAGGTCCTTGGGATGGCTCGAGAAGTGCTGGATCAGCCGATTGGCCACTTGTCCAGCGAGCTGATCAGTTACCATCTCTACGACAGTATCAGTTAGGCGTTTTGCAACCCAATCTACCTTTCGAGTGGTGAAAGGGTCGAGGACCTGACATGAAGACCGCACTAGTGCTGGCATGGAGTCGAAGGGCACTAGCCTTCTGGTCGAGTTGGCGATGAATGTGGTGTCGCCCAAGATGAATGTCGTCCTTGGCTTTGTGGAAAGATGATGTGGTGATGACATCGGATCCTAGCGAAAGTTGCCGCAACCCCCTACCTGGTGCGCCAACTGTCGGTGAATCACCGAGCAATCCACCCAAGGAGGTCCCTGAGGTGGTGATTAGATGCATAAGGGAAGCGCAGACTAGGACTAACTCTAGCTATAAAGATTCAAGATTTAACAAAGAACTAGAGGGAAACGACTGATCTACGGCAAAAACAAGGAAAAAAAGGAGAACACGGAGGATTTGAGGAGAGGATCGTCGCTTCCAAAGGGGTCCTATGCTCCCCTTCAATGGATCTTGTGAAGAACAATTGATGGAATCAAGGGTTGGAGTGAGGGGTTGAAGAGATGAAGTGAAGGAGGAGAGAAAGAAGTAGAGGGAGCTGGAACCTATTTATAAAGCCTGTCCCAAACACTCCGAGTTGATCTGGAGTATCCAAAATTCTGGGTGATTCAGACTATCTGGATGGAGTCGGATAATCTGGGTGCACCAAAATGAACTTCAAAATGTATCCTAGGTCCAGAACATCCGGGTTGAGCCGGTTCCTCTAGAAATCTCAGCTCACAAGGAATTCAAGGGTGACAAGTGCCATGAACTTTTGACTTAATAATGATATTTCATCACAAACATTTTAGGCATGTATAGACAATAATAGAACATGGCAAGGTAAGCATATACATCAACATGGCATAGCTCAAAATAAAAAAATAAAAAAATGAATATGGAGGTTTTGCATGTTTACCTTCTCATTTCCAACATGAGCAATTAATATGCAAGTGTATCAAGCTATGTTGCGAGAATCAAGAAAATTTAGCTCATTTCTTAACTCACAAAACCGATGCTCATCTAGGGCTTAGTAAAAATATCGGCAAGTTGTTTATCTGTTCTCACATGGGTTAGGCTAATATCTTTCTTGATCTCATAGTCCCTCAAGAAGTGATGGCAAATGTCAATGTGTTTGATTCTTGAGTGGTGAATTGGGTTGTTGGATATTTTGATGGCGCTCTCATTGTCACACAATAATGCGATTTTGGTGATATCTTTCCCAAAGTCTTTCAAGATTTGTTTCATCCAAATGAGTTGAGCACAACAGCTACCGGCTGCTACATATTTAGCTTCGGCCATGGATAAAGCTACAAAATTTTATTTCTTGGAAGACCATGAAACAAGTGATCTTCCAAGAAATTGGTAGGTTCCGGTGGTGCTTTTCCTATCCACTTTGCAACTGGCATAATCAGAGTCCGAATAGCCGATAAGATCAAAGGTTGAGCCTTTCAGATACCAAAGCCCTAGGTTTGGAGTATGAGCCAAATATCTTAAGATTCTTTTAACAACAACCAAATGATATTCTTTTGGTGCAGCTTGAAATCTTGCGCACATGCAAACACTAAGCATTATATCGGGCCTAGATACACATAGATACAATAAGGAACCAATCATGGAGCGATATACCTTTTGGTCGACGTCAGTTCCTTGTTGATTTAGATCAAGATGCATGTTGGTTTGCATAGGAGTCTTGATGGGTTTGGCATTCTTCATATCAAACTTCTTAAGCATATCTTTGATGTACTTCGTTTGACTGATGAATGTTTCTTCTTTGAGTTGCTTGATTTGAAATCCTAAAAATAACTTCAACTCCCCCATCATTGACATTTCAAACCTTTTGGTCATAATCCTACTAAATTCCTCACAAAAGTCATTGTTAGTAGAACCAAATATAATATCATCGACATATATTTGGCACAGAAAGAAATCATTATTAAAATACCTAGTAAAGAGAGTATGATCGGCTTTGCCTATTTTAAAGCCATTTTTAAGAAGAAAATCCCTAAGATATTTATACCATGCTCTAGGAGCTTGCTTAAGCAAATAGAGCACTTTTTAGAGTTTAAACACATGATTTGGATATTTGGGGTCTTCAAAACCTGGTGGTTGCTCCACATACATCAATTCAGAGATTGGTCCATTTAAGAATGCACTTTTTACGTCTATTTGGTGAATCTTAAAATCATGATGAGTAGCATTGGCTAATAATATTTGAATTGATTCTAGCCTAGCAACAGGAGCATAAGTCTCACCAAAATCTAAACCTTTGATTTGTGTGAAACCTTGAGCCACCAATCTTGCTTTGTTCCTTACGACCATGCCGTGCTCATCTTGCTTATTGCGGAAGACCCATTTGGTGCCAATTACATTTTGCTCGGTCTTTCCACCAGCGTCCATACTTTATTTCTCTTAAAGTTGTTGAGCTCTTCTTGCATGGTCATCATTCAATCCACGACTTCAAAATCTTCTTCTACCTTTACTGGTTCTAAAGAAGACACAAAAAAGTAACATTCATAAAAATTTGCTAAATGAGAACAAGTGGTTACTCTCCTTTGAAGATCTCCAAGTATGTTATACACGGGATGGTCTCTTGAGATGCTTTGGTTAATTTTTAGTGTTGTGCATGTTGTTGAACAACTTCTTCTTGAACGTTTTGTTTCTTGTCCAACACCTCTTGCTCTTGAGTTTTTTGTGTTTGACTTTCTTCAACTTGAGGTGGTATTTGTTGATCCATAGGTTCTTGTTCTCTTAGCCTTATATCTACAATTGGCATGTTCTTGATTGCTTCACATGAATGTTCTTCACCTGCATCACTTGGATCAAATTGCTCTAATTGACAGCCATTAGTTTCATCAAATATCACATCTCTAGTGACTTCAACAATACCGGAAGTTTTGATGAATACATGATAGGCATGCGTATTTGACTCATAACCAACCAAGAAACATTCATATACCTTAGAGTCAAATTTAGAGCTTCTTGGTCGCTTACTCAAGATAAAACATTTACTTCTAAAAACTCTAAAATATGAAATATTTGGTTTGTTACCGATGAGGAGTTCATATGCCATCTTCCTGAGTATCTTGTGAAGGTAAAGACAATTGATTACATAGCATGCGGTGTTAATTGCTTCTGCCTAAAAGACGTCCGAAGACTTGTACTCATTAAGCATGGTTCTTGTTGTCTCCACTAAAGTTCTATTCTTTCGTTCCACCACTCCATTTTGAGGTGGATCGTATAGAACGAAGAACTCGTGTTCGTTTCCTTCTTCATCAGGAAAGTCTTCAATTTGAGTGTTTTTGAACTCACTTCTATTGTCGCTTCTCACTTTCTTGATTTTGACTTCATGCTCATTTTGGGCTCTTCTTACAAATCTCTTGAACACACCTTGTGTTTCACTCTTGTCTTGCAAAAAGAAAACCCAAGTGAAACAAGAATAATCATCAACAATAACAAAACCGTATTTATTACCACCAATGCTCAAGTAAGACAAGGGGCCAAAAATATTCATGTGTAGGAGCTCAAGTGGTCTTCTTGTCGTCATGACGTTCTTGGCGGTGTGTGGTGCTCGAACTTGCTTACCGGCTGACAGGCGCTACACAACCTATCTTTCTCAAACATAATATTTGTTAGTCTTAGGATGTGCTCCCCTTTCAGAAGCTTTGACAAGTTCCTCATACCAACATGAGCTAGTCGGTGATGCCATAACCAACCCATGCTAGTTTTAGCCACCAAGCAAGTTTTATGTTCAACCTTATCTAGTGCAAAATCAACTAGATAAAGTTTTCCCTTCAACCTACCCGTAAAAGCTACGGAATTGTCACTTCTTCTCAAAACGGTCACACCTTCATTAGTAAAAAAACACTTGTATCCAATCTCGCATAATTGAGAAACGGAAAGCAAATTGTAACTTAAAGATTTAACTAACAAAACATTTGAAATTGAATAATCATATGAAATAGTAGTAATTTTACCTATACCCATTACCTCTCCTTTTCCATTGTCACCAAATACAATTGACTCATGATTACCTTGATTAAGCTCAAAAGAGGTGAACATCCTTTTCTCTCCAGTCATATGATTGATGCATCCACTGTCCATCATCTAACTTGACCCACTGGAGGAATATTCCTACAAAAGGGATTAGTTCTTTGTTTTAGGTACCCAAATCTTTTTGGGTCCTTCAGTATTAGTGACAAAAACTTTAGGAATCCAAATACATCTCAAAGGTTTTTCATTTCTATCTCTAACAAATTGAGAAACACTTACCACGGTGGTTTCTCTTAATTAAGTATGAAGCATAAAAGTTATTTTGTGAAGCATAAGGCTTGTTGTTTGTCTTCTTTGATGTTTGGCCTTCCTTCACAAACTTTATGACCTCCTTACCCTTATACCTTCTTCTAGCATAGACTTTGCTTTCATTTGGATGAAAGCCAAGCCTACGCTTCTCAACATTGCTTTGAGTATTGAGGGTCTTGAATAGAGCGTCCTTTTATTTGTAGGCCTTCATGCATCCATAACTTACCAATATGCAAATCCTTTCATTTTCTTTCCTTACAACCTCTATTTTCTTCATGTTAGTCTCGTAAGCAATAATATCAAGATTATAGCATTTAGAGCAACCATTACTTATGGAAGCAATAGAAGGAGTAGAAATAGGTTGAGATATTAGAGACTCAATCCTCTCTTTAAGATTGTTATTATTCTCATCAAGAACCATAAGCTCGCTATTGAGAGTTTTGAGTGTTTTCTTCAAGTTCTCATTAGCCTCCTTGACTAAACTAGATTGTTTAGTCAATTTATTTACCTTTTTCTTTTCCTTAGGAAGAAGCCGCTCAAGTTCAAGATTATTTTCTTTCTCATTACTAAGTAATTCTTCTTATTTTTTAAGCGTTGCTTCTTGCCCATCTATTATTTTCATAAGTTCTTCGAACTTAGATAAAACTTGCTTACTCATATTTTTAAACATGTCATCATTAACTTTAGAATCATCATCACTAGAATCACTATGTTCATCCTTATATAAAACTTTAGACATAATTGATACCTTTTTGCTTTTCGCCATGAAGCACTTGGGGGAGACAATCTCATCATTGTTTGACTCTCCAAAGAGCAATGGCTTTGGAGGCATATTGTTGGTGATGACGATGATGGCTACTCCCTTCTTGCAAGAATCAGAGTCTGATTCTGAATCGGAGTTGAGTCGGAATACCACTCTTCGCCAATGTAAACATTGCCACTTTTCTTCCCCTTCTTGTACTTGTGTTTTTCTTTGTTTTCTTGTTCCTTCTTTTTGGGATAATCGGCTATGAAGTAACCAAGATAGCTACACTCATAGCAACCCTTCTTTGATTTTCTCTTTTTTGACTTATCATTTCTTTTCTTGTATTTGTCAAATCCGCCTTTTTTCATGAACTTTTTGAATTTCTTGACGAATAACACAAGTTCTTCATCATCACTTTCATCACTCGACTCTTCTTTTTGCTTTGCTTTGAGAGCCACATCCTTGCTCTTGTTGTTATGAAGCTTGGCAAGGTCTTTGACTTCTTTGGCTTCTTCTTCCATTAGCTCATGTGCTATAATTCTTCCTAGCACATCACTTGGAGCTATTTTTTGAAATCTTTACACTCCCGGATCAAAGTCACCAAGGTAGGGTTCCTTGGCGTTATCGCTCGGAAAAACCTCTTCACCACCACATGATCGGTCATCTCTTCGCTTCCAAGCCCTTTTATCTTGTTCACCAAGACCATGAGGCGGTCATACATCTCTTGAGGGGTTTTATCATTTTTCATGACAAATCTTTCAAGCTTCCTTTCAAGAAGCTCAATCTTCGACTCCCTTACTGATGATGTACCTTCATGGGCAACTTACAAAGTTTTCCATATTTCTTTAGCTTCTTCAAGCCCATCAACCTTGTTGAATTCTTCGGGGCTCAATGCTGCAAGTAGGACACTAGTCGCTTGAGCGTTGCGATGAATAGCTTGTTCTTCTTCAGAAGTCAGCGGTCTTTCATCCATATTCGTATCATCCACTCTACACCTGTGCACACGATCTTCTAAATATTTGGATGCGTAGAAATTAGATGCAATTTCATCTTATGTCTCAATGCCGCATAGTGTGTACCGTCAAAGTAAGGTGCATGACCAGTTGGCACAAAGAGATAGTTATTACTAGGATTTAACTTGCAATAATCAAAAGGATATGCAGCTCCTTTCTTTCAATCAACACTGTTCTTTTCAGAGCCAGCGGAATTTGATCTCGAGCCAATACCGTCCTGATCCTTCAGAGTATTATGATCATCCGACATCTTTTTTCTTTAAGTGGTTAAGCCTTCAAGAAGAGTCCGCTCTGATACCAATTGAAAATTGCCTAGAGAGGGGTGAATAGGCACTCTGAAAATTCTTAAAGAAAATGATCAGTTTAAACTTTCTAGGCCTAAACTATCTGAGCTTAGTCAGATACTCTGGAGACCGGAGAAAAACTAGACGCTCTGAGGGTCTAGATTATCTAGGTTTATCTGGATGATCCGAGCACACCAGAAAAATAACAATACGATATGTAAAACCTAAACCTAGCCAACAATCTTTAAAGCGGAAATGTAAATGAGATTGATAGCATCAACTTCTAAATAGTGAAAAGTAAATGAGTCTTGCTAGTAAATAGATCGAGCAATAAATAGATAAAAACTAGCAAGCACAAAATATGAACACAATGAATTTTGACCGGAGTTTGGATCCCATGATTCTACGTCTCCATCGAGGAACCCTAAAGGATCGGGTCTCTTTCAACCCTTTTCCTCACCAAGCGCCCACCGAGGTTGGCCTTGGTTTTCTACTAGGTTACCTCTTTGAAGCTAAGGTGAAGCCTTGTACAAACTTGTCCGGTCACTCACAATCCTTCGGGTTCTCATGGATCGATGCCTAGCCATCTAGGAGAGATCACCTCCAAGAGTAATAGATCCGTTGAACTTTGCGTAACCCAAAAACATTGTGCTCAAGATTTCCCAAGAAATCAATACACACACCCACACAAAAACTTCCACGAGAATGGATCAAGGTGAACTCTAGAACTTTGTGTAGATCTCTCAACTTGAATCCTAATGATTCGCTCTAGATCTAGCACAAGAACGAGAGAGAGGGTGCAAAGGAATAACTGCTAGGGTTTTGGGAAATGTGCCTCAATCATGGAAGAAGATATTTATACCCCTTATTCAAAACTAGCCGTTAAAAAAAATCCGTGCACTGTTCATCCGGATGATCCAGACTAACCCGGATGTTTCGGACTCTAAAGTAAATCAAACAGATGTTCCGGGCCTCGAAATAAATTCAAATAGAGTGCAATTTTTGGATCATCTGGCATTATCCGAATGTTCTAGGCCCCAAAAATAAATTCAACAGAACATAATTTTTGGACCATCCGGATGGATCCGGATGTTCCGAGCTTTAGAGAAACTCCAAACAAAACACTGTTTTCATATTATCCAGCTTGACCCAGATACTTCGACGTAAAAAAACTGTGGAACAGAACCAAATTTTCAAATACTCCGGACTGATCCGGATTATCCGGCTTTGCTGAAAAATCAAGGTTCAACTTAGAACAAATCCAAAAACTTTTCAAAAAGATTTTTCTTTGAGCACTAAGTTTTGAAACATATTTTCAACGTATCCCTCTTGATAGTATGGCATACCTAGACTAAATTTCTTATGAAAAATAAACGTTTCGCACCGTTGAGCCTATATTGCATTGAAATAAGCTTTTTCTCCATAACGCTTCAATTTCAACGCCGTTTTGAATATCAAATTCTGCATTCATCTCAGCAACATGGTTAGTAGCATTTTATCACGGTTGTCATTAATACACCAAAATTAATTAGGGGCCTAGATGCATCAAGATGCACTTTTATAAGGCCACCGCAGAAGAGGCGAAGGAGGTGGAGGCGTCCATCCGGTCTGCCTTTGAGAGGATCAAGGTGGTGGTAGAGGAAACTACCATCGAATACATGAGTGGGCATTTGTACCTGGTTTCTTCTGATTGCTTATTTCGCCCTTCGGTCCTGATTCTCGCTGATTTTCTTCTGTAGGGATACACGATCTGGCCAACACCCGAATTGCTGAGCTCGAGGAGGAGGTGGGCCAGACCCACTCGGTGATCAAGCGTCTCCACTTCCTATTGGTCAAGGCCCCCCTGTCGAATGAAGCATTCCAGGAGAAGCTCGAGGGCCTTGAGACCTAGCTCCGCCTTTTTGTCGAGGTCATGGCGAGGAACAGGGCCGAGAAAGCCTTGGCTTATGTTCGGGCTCACTTCCCTGAGGCAGATATCAGGCTGATGGCCCACGGGCTTCCCACGAGGGTGACCTTTGAAGATGCTGTAGCTTATCGACTAGAGGTGGAGGATATCACCGCTGCCATCATCGGGGACCTTGAGACCTTGGCCCCCTCGGAGACCTAGAGGAAGCGATAGTGTCTCTAGCGAAGTAGATTAGTTTAATTATCAAAAAAAATTAGAAGTAGGTTGTTAGTGTGAAATTTGTTGCGATGAAACTCTGTCTTTTTCTTTTGTGTATGAATGTCCTTCGTAGTTTATAAATTTTGTGCGCTAGAGCCATTAGCATCTCGAAGAACTTAGGCCAAACTGTATAGTACTTAGCGCAGTTATCTCATACCATATACATGCCTACCGACATCAGGCAGCGTGAGCCCCTGAGGGCTTTTAGGCTCTAGATTTTGTTAAGTCCTTTGCATAGCTAAGGCTGGGTCTCGAGCCCCTGGTATAGCCATATAGTCTTAGGCGTGGGGAACAGATGCAGCTTATGTGCCAACCTGACATTAGGCATCACGGGTTCTCGAGACCCTCGAGGCTTTGGCAAAGTTGAGGCTGGGACTTCGAGCCTCTAAGGGTCTCAGCAAGCTATCAAATACTGATTGGGGCGCTAACGCCAGCTCCTTTTCACTGGCATGGTTGCTAGCACCAAACCCAGAGCTGCTTCATAGGGGCATAACCGTCAAGCCAGATGTACGGTATTCTGTAGTGACTTAAGAGGGTTCGAGCCTAGTGGATCAGTGATAAAATACATGATGCAAGTTCTACATGAGATGAAGTTTTAACTTTATTCTATCTGAGGCAAAAGGTACATAGCTGGATAAGAGGAAAATTTTAGTCCGACGGGAGTCGGCGCCTTTGTCAGAATGTTGGTGTAATGTCGAACAGCAAATTCGAAGACGGTCTAGCCTGTAGTGGATCCTTGCTGGTCTTGCCATCTTCATGATCCTGTTCCACTACTCATCCTGCGTCGGGGCGTCCTCATCCGTCTTCTTGCGCCACATCCTCCTTTGGGTCCGTTGTCGTCGAGATAGTTCTGGAGAGTCATCTTGTCCTTTCATCCTCGAGCGCTTGAATCGATGGGTGGCCCCTCAAGGGCCCCAACCGTCCTTCTTGGAATTCTTGTGCCTATGCCCCTCTGATCTGGCATGATGAGGGGAGCTAGACCTATGAGCCGAGGTGCCTTCATCAGTCGTCTCGACGTGTGTCTGAGCGAGCCGGCTAGCGAGGTGACCCCTTGTGTGCTGGGGGAAATCATCCCGAGAATAAGGAGAGGAGATTCACTGGCCTAGGTCCTTGAGAAGGCTCAAGAAGTGCTAGATCAGCCGATTGGTGACCTGTCTAGTGAGCTGATCAGTTACCATCTCTATGACGGTATTAGTCAGGTGTTCTGCAACCCAATCCACCTTTTGAGTGGTGCAAGGGTCGAGAACCTGACGCGGAGACTACGCTGGTGCTAGTGCGGAGTCGAAAGGCACTAACCTTCCGGTCGAGTCGGCGATGAATGTGGTGTCACCAAAGATGAACGTCATCCCTAGCTTTGTGGAAAGATGATGTGGTGATGCCATCGGATCCTGGCAAAAGTCACCGCGACCCCCTACCTGGCGCACCAACTATCGGTGAATCACAGAGCAAACCACCTAAGGGGGTCCCCGAGGTGGTGAATAGATGTGTATGGGAAGCGTAGTGCCTTAGAACCCAATGGTCGACTCCCGTAAACAAGAGCCAAGATTTATACTGGTTTAGGCCTTCCGAAGGATAATAGCCCTACATCCAGTATTTTGGTATATTATATGATGTCTAAGCTTACAAAACAATGAGCTTGAGAGCTATAAGCCTATGCAATTGAGATTAGATGTCTGTAGGGGTGCCTCGCCCACCTTATATAGTCAAGGGGTGAGCCCGATGACCCAGAACTCTATCCCGAGTCGGTTTCTATGATATCTAAGATTACATACCAAACTCGGGTGCTAATTTCGTAATTACAAGGATTCTGGTACAAACATATCTCCTCATACCAGATTTAGGATTTTAATTCCCCGATAAGGACTTATTCTTCTTTATCGGGACCTGACCCCCTTCATGGGCCATACCGGACTCTAATGCTAGACTCGGCCTGCTCTCATTTCTTTTCTGCTCTCTCTGTTCCTAGCACACCATGTTTGTTCATCTTTATGGCATACCTGACAATGCGATCAAGATAATCCAAACAGAAAAAATCAAACCATCACTAATAGTAGACCCAACGCACGGTGTCACACTCTCAATTACTTCGACTGGGCATGCAGTAGCTATCTAGGACTAGTCCATAACTGTACATCCGTATGTAGGGACACGTACGCCTTGCCTCTTTGGATTTAACACACAGGCGATATGTCATTTAGACCACTCGATCGCAGCCACACTTTTCTTTTGGATATATATGGCCACCAGCTTCGACATGATATACCATGAACAATTTACTATCTATTGTATTGTATTCCTACCTCCTTTTCATATTGTAAGTCATTTGATTTTTTACAAAGTCAGATCTCTCAACTTTGACCAAGTTTAAATAAAAATATATTAGCATTGACAATATCAAATAATTACACTATTAAAATATATTTAGTGGTTTGTTTAATGAAACTAATTTGATGTTGTAATTATCAGTGTATCTTTAAAAAAGATCAAAGTTAAATAAGTTTGACTTTATAAAAGTCAAATGACTTACATTGTAAAATGGAGGGAGTACTAAGCAGGCTGAAAAGAAGTTATCTGAATATTTTGAAATCATTTTGTTAATGGAGAGAAAAGTTGTACACCATTAGATTGTGATGGGTCCAAATTTAATAGGAAACATAGAAACAAGAATGCTAATATGTCATCCAGAGTAGGTCATCCAATACCCCTCTCATTTCTTTTCTACTCTCTCTATTCCTAGCACACCATGTTCATGCATCTTCATGGCATACCTGACAACGCAATGAAGATAAACCAAACAAAAATTCAAATCATCACTAACAGTAGACCCAACGTACGGTGTCACACTCTCACTCACTTCGATTGGGCTAGCAGTAGCTATCTAGAACTAGTCTATAACTGTACATTCGTACGTAGGGACATGTACGCCTTGCCTCTTTGGATTTAACACGTAGGGGATTTGTCACTTAGACAACTTGATCGTAGCCTCGCTTTTCTTTCAGATATATATGGCTACCACCTTCGATATGATATACCATGAACCATTTACTATCTATTGTATTGTATTACTATCTTCGTTTCATATTGTAAGTCGTTTGATTTTTTACAAAGTCAAATCTCTTCAACTTTGACCAAGTTTAAATAAAAATATATTAGCATTGACAATATCAAATAATTACACTATTAAAACATATTTAGTGGTTTGTTTAATGAAACTAATTTGATGTTGTAATTATCAGTGTATCTTTAAAAAAGATCAAAGTTAAAGAAGTTTGACTTTAATAAAAGTCAAATGACTTACATTGTAAAATGGAGGGAGTACTAAGCAGGGTGAAAAGAAGTTATCTGAATATTTTGAAATCATTGTGTTAATGGAGAAAAAAGTTGTACACCATTAGATTGTGATGGGTCCAAATTTAATAGGAAACATAGAAACTAGAATGCAAATATGTCATCTAGAGTAGGAAATCCAATACCCCTCGCATTTCTTTTCTGCTCTCTCTATTCCTAGCACACCATATTCGGGCATCTTCAAGGCGTACCTGACAAAGCAATCAAGATAAACCAAAAAAAAAATTTAAACCATCACTAACAGTAGAACCAACGCACGGTGTCACACTCTCATTCACTTCGACTAGGCATGCAGTAGCTATATCTAGGAGTAGTCTATAACTGTACATTCGTATGTAGGGACATGTGCGCCTTGCCTCTTTGGATTTAACACGTAGGTGATTTGTCATTTAGACCACTCGATCGCAGCCTCACTTTTCTTTTGGATATATATGGCTACCAGCTTCGATATGATATACCATGAACCATTTACTATCTATTGTATTGTATTACTAGCTCCGTTTCATATTGTTAGTCATTTGATTTTTTACAAAGTCAAATCTCTTCAACTTTAACCAAGTTTAAATAAAAATATATTCGCATTGACAATATCAAATAATTACACTATTAAAACATATTTAGTGGTTTCTTTAATGAAACTAATTTGATGTTGTAATTATCAATCTATCTTTAAAAAAGATCAAAGTTAAAGAAGTTTGACTTTAATAAAAGTCAAATGACTTATATTGTAAAATGGAGCGAGTACTAAGAAGCGTGAAAAGAAGTTATCTGAATATTTTGAAATCATTGTGTTAATGAAGAAAAAAGTTGTACACCATTTGATTGTGATGGGTCCAAATTTAATAGGAAACATAGAAACAAGAATGCAAATATGTCATCTAGAGTAGGTCATCCAATACCCATCGCATTTCCTTTCTGCTCTCTCTATTCCAGCCAGACCATGTTCGTGCATCTTCATGGCATACCTGACAACGCAATCAAGATAAACCAAACAAAAAATCAAACCATCACTAACAGTAGACCCAATGCATGGTGTCACACGCTCACTCACTTCGATTGGGCATGCAGTAGCTATATCTAGGACTATTCTATAACTCTACATTCATACGTAGGGACACGTACGTCTTGCCTCTCTTGATTTAACACGCAAGCGATTTGTCATTAAGACCATTCGGTCGTAGTCTCGCTTTTCTTTCGCATATATATGGCTACCAGCTCCGATATGATATACCTTGAACCATTTACAATGTATTTTATTGTATTGCTATCTCCGTTTCTTATTGTTAGTCGTTTGATTTTTTACAAAGTCAAATCTTTTCAACTTTGACCAAGTTTAAATAAAAATATATTAGCAATGACAATATCAAATAATTACACTATTAAAACAAATTTAGTGGTTTGTTTAATGAAACTAATTTTATGTTGTAATTATCAGTCTATCTTTAAAAAAGATCAAAGTTAAAGAAGCTTCACTTTTGTAAAAGTCAAATGACTTTCATTGTAAAATGGAGGGAGTACTAAGCAGTGTGAAAAGAAGTTATCTGGATATTTTGAAATCATTGTGTTAGTGGAGAAAAAAGTTGTACACCGTTAGATTGTGATGGGTCCAAATTTAATAGGAAACATAGAAACAAGAATGCAAATATGTCATCCAGAGTAGATCATCCAATACCCAACACATTTCTTTTCTGCTCTCTCTATTCCTAGCGCAGCATGTTCGTGCATCTTCATGGCATACCTGACAACGCAATCAAGATAAACCAAACAAAAAATCAAACCATCACTAACAGTAGACCCAACGCACGGTGTCACACTCTCAGTCACTTCGACTAGGCATACAGTAGCTATATCTAGGACTAGTCTATAACTCTACATTCATACGTAGGGACACATATGCCTTGCCTCTTTTGATTTAACACGCAGGCGATTTGTCATTTAGACCACTCGGTCGTAGTCTGACTATTCTTTCGGATATATATGGCCACCAGCTCTGATATGATATACCTTGAACCATTTACTATCTTTTGTATTGTATTGCTATCTCTATTTCATATTGTAAGTCGTTTGATTTTTTATAAAGCCTAATCTCTTAAACTTTGAGCAAGTTAAAATAAAAATATATTAGCATTGACAATATCAAATAATTGCACTATTAAAACATATTTAGTAGTTTGTTTAATGAAACTAATTTGATGTTGTAATTATCAGTATATCTTTAAAAAAAGATCAAAGCTAAAGATGTTTGACTTTAATAAAAGTCAAATGACCTATATTGTAAAATGGAGGGAGTACTAAGCAGGGTGAAAAGAAGTTATCTGTATATTTTCAAATCATTTTGTTAATAGAGAAAAAAGTTGTACACCATTAGACTATGATGGGTCCAAATTTAATAGGAAACGTAGAAATAAGAATGCAAATATGTCATCCAGAGTAGGTCATGCAATACCCCTCTCATTTCTTTTCTGCTCTCTCTATTCCTTGCACACCATGTTCGTGCATCTTCGTGGCATACCAGACAACGCAATCAAGATAAACCAAACAAAAAATCAAACCATAACAAACAGTAGACCCAACGCACGGTGTCACACACTCACTCACTTCGACTGCGCATGCAGTAGCTATATCTAGGACTAGTCTATGACTCTACTTTCATACGTAGGGACACGTACGTCTTGCCTCTCTTGATTTAACACGCAAGCGATTTGTCATTTAGGCCATTCGGTCGCAGTCTCACTTTTCTTTCGAATATATATGGCTACCAGCTCTCATATGATATACCTTGAACCATTTACTATCTATTGTATTGTATTGCTATCTCCGTTTCATATTTTAGTCGTTTGATTTTTTACAAAGTCAAATCTTTTCAAATCTGACCAAGTTAAATAAAAATATTTTAGCATTGACAATATCAAATAATTACACTATTAAAACATATTTAGTGGTTTGTTTAATGAAACTAATTTTATGTTCTAATTATCAGTGTATCTTTAAAAAAGATCAAAGTTAAAGAAGTTTGACTTTAGTAAAAGTCAAATGACTTATATTGTAAAATGGAGTGAGTACTAAGCAGGAAGGAAAGAAGTTATCTAAATATTTTGAAATCGTTTTGTTAATGGAGAAAAAAGTTGTACACCATTAGATTGTGATGGGTCCAAATTTAATAGGAAACATAGAAACAAGAATGCAAATATGTCATCCTGAGTAGGTCATCCAATACTCCTCTCATTTCTTTTTTGCTCTCTCTATCCTAGCACACCATGTTCATGCATCTTCATGGCATACCTGACAACGCAATCAAGATAAACCAAACAAAAAGTCAAACCATCACTAACAGTCGACCCAACGCACGGTGTCACACTCTCACACACTTCGACTGGGCTTGCAGTAGCTATCTAGGACCAGTCTATAACTGTACATTCGTACGTAGGAACATGTAGACCTTGCCTCTCTGGATTCAACACGTAGGTGATTTGTCATTTAGACCACTCGATCGCAGCCTTGCATTTCTTTTGCATATATATGGCTACCAGCTTCGATATGATATACCATGAACCATTTACTATCTATTGTATTGTATTACCACCTCCGTTTCATACTGTAAGTCATTTGATTTTTTAAAAAGTCAAATCTCTTCAACTTTGACCAAGTTTAAATAAAAATATATTAGCATTGACAATGTCAAATAATTACAGTATTAAAACATATTTAGTGGTTTGTTTAATGAAACTAATTTGATGTTGTAATTATCAGTGTATATTTAAAAAAGATGAAAGTCAAAGAAGTTTGACTTTAATAAAAGTCAAATGACTTACATTGTAAAATGGAGGGAGTACTAAGCAGGGCGAAAAGAAGTTATCTGAATATTTTGAAATCATTGTGTTAATGGAGAAAAAAGTTGTACGCCATTAGATTGTGATGGGTCCAAATTTAATAGGAAACATAGAAACAAGAATGCAAATTGGTCATCCACAGTAGGTCATCCAATACCCCTCGCATTTCTTTTCTGCTCCCTCTATTCCAAGCACACCATGTACGTGCATCTTCATTGCATAACTGACAACGCAATCAAGATAAACAAAACAAAAAATCAAACCGTCACTAACAGTAGGCCCAACGCACGGTGTCACACTCTCACTCACTTCGACTGGGCTTGCAGTAGCTATCTATGACTAGTCTATAACTGTACATTCGTACGTAGGAACATGTACGCTTTGCCTCTTTGGATTTAACACGTAGGTTATTTGTCATTTAGACCACTCGATCGCAGCCTCGTATTTCTTTTGGATATATATGGCTACCAGCTTCGATATGATATACCATGAAGCACTTACTATCTATTGTATTGTATTACTACCTCCGTTTCATACTGTAAGTCGCTTGATTTTTTACAGTCAAAACTCTTCAAATTTGACCAAGTTTAAATAATAATATATTAGCATTGAAAATGTCAAATAATTACAGTATTAAAACATATTTAGTGGTTTGTTTATTGAAACTAATTTGATGTTGTAATTATCAGTGTATCCTTAAAAAAGATCAAAGTGAAAGAAGTTTGACATTAATAAAAGTCAAATGACTTAAATTGTAAAATGGATGGAGTACTAAGCAGGGTCAAAAGAAGTTATCTGAATATTTTGAAATCATTGTGTTAATGGAGAAAATAGTTGTACACCATTAGATTGTGATGGGTCCAAATTTAATAGGAAACATAGAAACAAGAATGCAAATATGTCATCCAGAGTAGGTCATCCAATACCCCTCGCATTTCTTTTCTGCTCTTTCTATTCCTAGCACACCATGTTCGTGCATCTTCATGGCATACCTGACAACGCAATCAAGATATACCAAACAAAAAATCAAACCATCACTAACAGTAGACCCAACGCACCATGTCACACTCTCACTCACATCGACTGGGCATGCAGTAGCTATATCTAGGACTAGTCTATAGCTGTACATTCGTACGTAGGGACACGTACGCCTTGCCTCTTTGGATTTAACACGTAGGTGCTTTGTCATTTAGACCATTCGGTCACAGTCTTGCTTTTCTTTCGGATTTATATGGCTACCAGCTCTAATATGATATACCTTGAACCATTTACAATCTATTGTATTGTATTGCTATCTCCGTTTCATATTGTAAGTCGTTTGATTTTTTACAAAGTCAAATCTTTTCAACTTTGACCAAGTTTAAATAAAAATATATTAGCAATGACAATATCAAATAATTACAATATTAAAATATATTTAGTGGTTTGTTTAATGAAACTAATTTTATGTTATAATTATCAGTGTATCTTTAAAAAAAGATGAAAGTTAAAGAAGTTTGACTTTTGTAAAAGTCAAATAACTTACATTGTAAAATGGAGGGAGTACTAAGGAGGGTGAAAAGAAGTTATCTAAATATTTTTAGATCATTTTGTTACTGGAGAAAAAAATTGTACACCATTAGATTGTGATGGGTCCAAATTTCATAGGAAACATAGAAACAAGAACGCAAATATGTCATCCTGAGTAGGTCATCCAATACCCCTCTCATTTCTATTCTGCTCTATCTATTCCTAGCACACCAAGTTCGTGCATCTTCATGGCATACCTGACAACGCAATCAAGATAAATCAAACAAAAAATCAAACCATCACTAACAGTAGACCCAACGCACGGTGTCACACTCTCACTCACTTCGACTGGGCATGCAGTTACTATATCTAGGACTAGTCTATAACTGTATATTCGTACGTAGGGACATGTATGCCTTGCCTCTTTGGATTTAACATGTAGGTGATTTGTCATTTAGACCACCCGATCGTAGCCTCGCTTTTCTTTCGGATATATGTGGCTACCATCTTTGATATGATATACCTCAAACCATTTACTATCTATTATATTGTATTACTATCTCCGTTTTATATTGTAAGTCCTTTGATTTTGTACAAAGTCAAATCTCTTCAACTTTGACCAATTTTAAATAAAAATATAGTAGCATTGACAATATCATATAATTACACTATTAAAACATATTTTGTGGTTTGTTTAATGAAACTAATTTGATTTGTAATTATCAGTGTGTCTTTAAAAAAAGATCAAAGTTAAAGAAGTTTCACTTTAATACAAGTGAAATGACTTACATTGTAAAATGGAGGGAGTACTAAGCTAGGTGAAAAGATGTTATCAGAATATTTTAAATCATTGTGTTAACGGAGAAAAAAGTTGTATACCATTTGTCAGGAATATGATCCCAGGTTACTTCCTGAATGGTTTTATGATGATCGAGTAAAGGAGGGGTCAACGACTCAACATTAAAGACGACTAGTCAACGGTCAACATTCTCCAGACAGCTAGTGGTCAGGGACCTAAAGGCTCCCCGAGTCTGCACTCGGGAGGCCTTCCCGACCACAGGCATTCAGATGGTCACCATCAAGAGCAAGTTCGTCATTAAGCTCCACGTTGTACAGTTATTATTGTTGTTATCTCTTGGAGTTATAGCCCACGAACTGACCGTTTATCCTCATAATTGGTCATTAATGGGGCTAATTAACTACAATTTGTAACCCCCGATCCCTTTCATATAAAGGGATTGGAGGGAGCCTGTAAATGGCAAGAAGGAAAGGTCTAGACGTTTGCTAGCCGATTTCATAGGCTTAAGGCACTTCACGCCCAAAAGCTCAAAAAAAACTCACAAGATTAGGGTTATTATCCTCCGGGAGACCCGAACCTGTCTAAAAATCCCCCTTGTCTCTTAGTTAGAGATAACCATCAAGATTCATGCACAGCACTCCCCATCACCTAATCAAATCCGTACTGCGGGTACCCCTGTAGTATACTGTTGTTTCGAACACAACGACACCATTAGATTGTGATGGGTCCAAATTTATAAGGATACATAGAAACAAGAATGCAAATATGTCATCTAGAGTAGGTCATCCAATACCTCTCGCATTTCTTTTCTGCTCTCTCTATTCCTAGCTCACCATGTTCGTGCATCTTCATGGCATACCTGACAACACAATCAAGATAAACCAAATAAAAAATCAAACCATCACAAACAGTAGACCCAACGCACGGTGTCACACTCTCACTCACTTCGACTGGGCATGCAGTAGCTATATCTAGGACTAGTCTATAACTCTACATTCGTACGTAGGGAGACGTGCGTCTTGCCTTTATTTATTTAACACGCAAGCGATTTGTCATTTAGACCACTCGGTCGCAGTCTCGCTTTTCTTTCAGATATATATGGCTACCAGCTCTGATATGGTATACCTTGAACCATTTACAATCTATTGTATTGTATTGCTATCTCCGTTTCATATTGTAAGTCGTTTGATTTTTTACAAAGTCAAATCTTTTCAACTTTGACCAAGTTTAAATAAAAATAGATTAGCAATGGCAATATCAAATAATTACACTATTAAAACATATTTAGTGGTTTGTTTAATGAAACTAATTTTATGTTATAATTATGAGTGTATCTTTAAAAAAAGATCAAAGTCAAAGAAGTTTGACTTTTGTAAAAGTCAAATGACTTACATTGTAAAATAGAGGGAGTACTAAGGAGGTTGCAAAGAAGTTATCTGAATATTTTGAAATCATTGTGTTAATGGATAAGGAAGTTGTACACCATTAGATTGTGATCGGTCCAAATTTAATAAGAAACATAGAAACAAGAATGCAAATATGTCATCTAGAGTAGGTCTCCAATACCCCTCATATTTCTTTTCTGCTCTTTCTATTCCTAGCACACCATGTTTGTGCATCTTCATGGCATACCTGACAACGGAATCAAGATAAACCAAACAAAAAATCAAACCATGACTAACAGTAGACCCAACGCACGGTGTCGCACTCTCACTCACTTCGACTGGGCATGCAGTAGATATCTAGGACTAGTCTATAACTGTACATTCATATGTAGCGACACGTACGCCTTGCCTCTTTGGATTTAACACGTTGGTGATTTGTCATTTGGACCACTCGGTCGCAGTCTCGCTTTTCTTTCGGATATATATGGCTACCAGCTCTGATATGATATACGTTGAACCATTTACTATCTATTGTACTATATTGCTACCTCCGTTTTATATTGTAAGTCGTTTAATTTTTTACAAAGTAAAATCTCTTCAGCATTGACAAGTTTAAATAAAAATATATTAGCATTGACAATATCAAATAATTACACTACTAAAACTTATTTAGTGGTTTGTTTAATGAAACTAATTTTATGTTGTAATTATCAGTCTATCTTTAAAAAAAGATCAAAGTTAAAGAAGTTTGAATTTAATAAAAGTCAAATGACTTACATTATAAAATAGTGGTAGTACTAAGCAGGGTGAAAAGAAGTTATCTGGATATTTTGAAATCATTTCGTTAATGTAGAAAAAACTTGTACACCATTAGATTGTGATTGGTCCAAATTTAATAGGAAACATAGAAACAAGAATGCAAATATGTCATCTAGAATGGGTCATCCAATACCCCTCTCATTTCTTTTCTGTTCTCTCTATTCCTTGCAGACCATGTTCGTGCATCTTCATGGCATACCTGACAACGCAATCAAGATATACCAAACAAAAATCAAACCATCACTAATAGTAGACCCAACGCACGGTGTCACACTCTCACTCACTTCGACTGGGCATGCAGTAGCTATATTTAGGACTAGTCTATAGCTGTACATTCATACGTAGGGACACCTACGTCTCTCCTCTTTGGATTTAACACGTTGGTGATTTGACATTTGGACCACTCGGTCGTAGTCTCATTTTTCTTTCGGATATATATGGCTACTAGCTCTGATATGATATACCTTGAACCATTTACTATCTATTGTATTGTATTGCTACCTCCGTTTCATATAGTAAGTCGTTTGATTTTTTACTAAGTCAAATCTCTACAACTTTGACCAAGTTTAAATAAAAATATATTAGCATTGACAATATCAAATAATTACACTATTAAAACATATTTAGTGGTTTGTTTAATGAAACTAATTTGATGTTGTAATTATCAGTGTATCTTTAAAAAAAGATCAAAGTTAAAGAAGTTTGATTTTAATAAAAGTCAAATGACTTACATTATAAAATAGAGAGAGTACTAAGCAGGGTCAAAAGAATTTATCTGAATATTTTGAAATCATTTTGTTAATGGAGAAAAAAGTTGTACACCGTTAGATTGTGATTGGTCCAAATTTAATAGGAAACATAGAAACAAGACTGCAAATATGTCATCCAGAGTAGGTCATCCAATACCCCTCGCATTTCTTTTCTGCTCTCTCTATTCCTAGCACACCATGTTCGTGCATCTTCATGGCATACCTGACAACGCAATCAAGATAAACCAAACAAAAAATCAAACCATCATTAATAGTAGACCCAACACACGATGTGACACTCTCACTCACTTCGGCTGGGCATGCAGTAGCTATATCTAGGAAGTCTACATTCATACATATGGACATGTACACCTTGCCTCTTTCAATTTAACACACAGGTGATTTGTCATTTAGACCACTCAGTCGTAGTCTCGCTTTCTTTTTGATATATATGGCTACCAGCTCTGATATGATATACCTTGAACCATATACTATCTATTGTATTGTATTGCTACCTCGGTTTCATCTACCCTACTATATAATTAGCGAGTTGAGAGAGTGGACACATCGCCCCTCTGATAAATCTTAGCCCTTCATCTTTAATCATCTACCATCTAAAAAATCTCAGCCCTTTATCTTTACTCTATTAAAAATAAAAATATTAAATCTCAGCCATTCTTTTCAGCGTCTCAGCAAAATTATAGGAGATTAGATCGATCTCCTTCCTCCCACATATTTCTATAATGATCAGTCAAGACTTTCCAGATTATCTAGATTATTCCTTTTATAAGATGCATATCTTTCCGCATAATAACTTTATATTTAAAGGACTTTTTAGCAGATGGATATCTTTTCGTATAATAACCTTCCATTTAAAGGACTTTGCTTAGTGAATGGATATCTTTCTGATTAAAGAACTTTCCTTAGTGAGCTGATATATTTCCCTCTAATGACTTTTCTCATATAGAAATATTTCTTTTTCGGTTTAATCTCTTTCCATCTAATGTGAGCGTCATGATCGGAATGTGCTTTCTTTCTATATGGATGAGTTCCCGATTTCCACAGTGTAGTCTATAAAAGGGGAGACCCAACCCAAGTAGAACACACCCCTTCTTCCTGCTCGGCAGTCCTACTTCCAAAACTATCCTGATCATTAGTTTCGCTGGAGGAACTTCGAAGGGCTGTCCAAGGGCAGTATAGATGGCATTCGAAGGGTCGATGCCATCTACCAATTGCTAGGAGATCTACACCAAATAAACAGAGAAGAACAACTATACTTTTTCTCATGGTTTCTTCATTTCGGTTAGTTTAATGTCTTATTCCGCATAAAGGGTAATTATGAATACGCTAAGAATTAAGCTAAAGTTTATGATTTTCTAACAGATTGATCTCCTCCTGATCCCTCCTGTCGTATCACCGGCGCCGTCCCCTCTCCCTCCCTCACGCTGCTCCCTGTCTAGCGCAAGGTCGCCGCCCGTGCAGACTGCAGACGCCAAATCATGTAGCATTTTTCTTGTGCTTTTATTTGATTGTTTGAGGATATGACAGTTTGATTTGCGCCTATAATTATTCTTTGATGCTGCTATAATCTTTTTAACTACTAAATTAAAGTTCTAAAGAATTCAACTCTTAACTAATAATATAATTGTTTTTTGATTTTCACCGGTGTGTAGCACGGGTACAATACTAGTATTGTAAGTTGGTCGATTTTTTACAAAGTCCAATATCTTCAACTTGACCAAGTTTAAATAAAAATATATTAGCATTGATAAAATCAAATAATTACACTATTTAAATATATTTAGTGGGTTGTTTAATGAAACTAATTTGATGTTGTAATTATCAGTATATGACTAACTAAAATTAGCTGAAGTTGAAGAAATTTAACTATGATAAAAGTCAAATGACTTACATTATAAAATGGAGGGAGTACCAAGTAGGGTGAATAGAAGTTATCTAAATATTTTGAAATCATTGTGTTAATGGAGAAAAAAGTTGTATACCAGATTGTGATGGGTCAATATTTAATAGGAAACATAGAAGCAAGAATACAAATATGTCATCCAGAGTAGGTCATCCAATACCGTACCCCTCTCATTTCTTTTCTCCTCTCTCAATTCCTAGCACACCATGTTCGTGCATCTGCATAGCGTACCTGACCAAGCAATCAAGATAAACAAAACAAAAAAATCAAACCATCAATAACAGTAAACCCAATGCACGGTGTCACACTCTCACTCACTTCGACTAGGCATACTGTAGCTATCTAGGACTAGTCTATAACTCAACATTTGTATGTAGGGACACATACGCCTTGCCTCTTTGGATTTAACACACAGGCGATTTGTCATTTAGACCACTTGGTCCCAGCCTCGCTTTTCTTTCGGATATATATGGCTACCAGCTTTGATATTATATACCTTGAACCATTTACTATCTATTGTATTGTTTTGCTACCTCCGTTTCATATTGTAAGTCATTTGATTTTTTACAAAGTCTAATCTCTTCAACTTTGACCAACTTTGACCCATCACAATCTAACGGTGTACAACTTTGATGTTGTAATTATTAGTATATCTTTAACTAAATTTAGCTGAAGTTAAAAAAGTTTAACTATGAAAAAAGTCAAATGACTTACATTATAAAACGGAGGGAGAGTTGTAAGCAGGGTTAAAAGAAGTTATCTAAATATTTTGAAGTCATTGTGTTAATGGAGAAAAAAGTTGTACACAATTAGATTGTGGTTGGTCCAAATAATTTAATAGGAAAAATAGAAATAGGAATACAAATATGTCATCTAGAGTCAGTCATCCAATACCTCTCATATCTTTTCCCCCTCTCTCTATTCCTAGCACACCCTGTTCATGCATATGCATGGCGTACCTGACTGCGCAATCAAGCAAAACCAAACAATAAATCAAACCCTCACTAACTATCATTACTAGAGAAGTGGCCTTTTCATCGACCCCTTTTAGTACCCATTCTAACTAGAGCCGGTACCAAAAGTAGTCTGCAATGATCAGAAAAGAGAGAGAACATCATTGGTATGGTAGCCACAACCGGTACTAATAAAAAGTTTTAGTACCTAGTCGGGAGACCGCCTGGTACTAAACTTATTAGTACCGGTTGGGGTACCCAATCGGTACTAAAAGCCTATGTATTAGTACTGGGTCGACACACCAACTAGTGCTAATAACTTTAGCACCGGGTGGTATCCCAAACCGGTACTAAACCTTTCTCCTAATGTATCTGATATCCCAAAAATCTCATATTCCTTATTTTTGTCTCTGTTATTCAGTTCTTCTTCTGCCCGTGTGACCAGTTCAGGGTTTAGGGTTTAGCCCAGCCAACCGTACATCAGCAATCTAGATCAGGCAATGACATGGCAAGCCTCCCAAATGGTGCAGCCGAACATCGTGCTTCTAGCAGTAGGCCTGCCACCACCAGGATATGTTGTTTTTCTCATTTCTTGGCTATTTTAGGGTTGATTGAACACTGTATTATGAGATGTTATTTGGCCGATCTGTATTATAAATGCCATGTATAGATGTAGTAATCCCTGTCAATAATCTTAGTACTGCAATGCACATGTGATTTCCATTTCTGCGGCGGTCGACCAGTACGGACTCACTCAAATATGCAAAGGAAATGCTACATCTTTAGTACCAGTTATGTAATGTATCTTAGTTTAATTTACAAATACAAGTGACATAATACAGATGAATATGCAATGTAGATTAGTTCGTCAACTTTTGTACAATCTCAAGTGAAATTGGTTTAACTATTGCCTATTTTAGGTGCCAGCTTATGAGCCGAAGGATTGCCTTCTGAAAATCGGTCATTGGCAAAGGCATCACATCGTATGGATATACATTGTATTTTCTATTTTTGTGGTAACAAAATCATAACAAACTGATGTGATGTTATCTCACTATTCTAGTTTCTACCAAAAAGCTTCATCAATCTCCATAACATTCATGAGGGTGACACTCTTGAGATATCAACAAGTGATGGCTACACCAATATGATTGAGGTTGAAAAATGTGGAGGCACCTTCTACCCGAGTAAAAGGTGGTGTGAATTTTATTACCGAGCCCGCCTAGTAGGAGGGGACTTTGTGGTACTAACAATGGAAGGCCCAGTGTCCGTCAGGGCTACAATTTTTAGTAATTTGGGTGAAGAGAAAGCTCCACAAGCCATAAGAGTAGACTCAAGTGATAGCGGTATACATAATGAACCCACAATACTTATTATACATACATGCCTATTTTGTATATGTACTTATCGGCTTTTTATAATGGCAGATGACATTATTGGAAGGATCAACTGAAGACCATTTGTTTTTTGGCAATCCAACAGATCTAACGGCCGAAAGGAAGGATCGCCTTCAAGCCATCTCGGCTACGACATCCTCCAATACTCAATTATATATCTGCATAATCAATCCAACTTAGTTGAGTAGAATTTCAGTTGAAATGAAATCCAAGTTAGTTGTGAAGAATTTCAATTGAAATAAAATCCAACTTAGTTGAGTAGAATTTCAATTCAAATGAAATCCAACTTAGGTGAGTAGAATTTCAATTGAAATGAAATCCAAATTAGTTGTGGAGAATTTCAATTGAAATAAAATCCAACTTAGTTGAGTAGAATTTGAATTGAAATGAAATCCAAATTAGGTTTGATGAATTTTAATTGAAATGAAATCCAACTTAGTTGAGTAGAATTTCAATTGAAATAAAATCCAAATTAATTGTGAATAATTTCAATTGAAATAAAATCCAACTTAGTTGAGTAGAATTTCAATTGAAATGAAATCCAACTTACGTGAGTAGATTTCAATTGAAATAAAATCCAAATTAGTTGTGGAGAATTTCAATTGAAATAAAATCCAACTTAGTTGAGTAGAATTTGAATTGAAATGAAATCCAAATTAGGTTTGACGAATTTGAATTGAAGTGAAATCTAAATTAGTTGAGAAGAATTTCAATTGAAATACAAGTCTATGCCTTTTTTCATAATCATGTATCTTTAGTACCAGTGTTATTTATGGCCCAGTACTAAAGGTATCTCTAGTACCGGGTAATAAATAAAACCGGTACTAAAGATTCCAAATTATTTCTTCACTGATACACGCAAACACGCTGAGCCGCGTGCATTGACGGATGATGGAACTGCTTCGTTCTGTCCCAAGGCAACAATTTATTTTCAACGACAACTGTACCGCTTCTTTTTCGCATGATCGCACTAATTGCTACGTTAAAATCCCCGACCGCAACTAGTACTAGCACTATTACTCCTCTAGCCCCCTTCTTCCTCCTTCTTGCTAGACCGCCCGTGGAGAGATCGACATAGGTGGTGACCATGGCGCTGAGTCAGTGGAACGCGCTCCCGATTGATATCACTGTGTAGATCGCCCGGCATATCGCTGAGACCTCCGAAGCACCGCTAGTTGACCTCCAGAGGCTACGCCAGGTGTGCCAGACCATATGCCAGGCGTGCCGCGACCGCGCCGTCAGGAGGAGTTTCACCCTAGTACATGAGGGTCCCTGGATGTCTTGGCACAACTATCATCGGTACCGACGTCTGCTATTAGCTTTGGCTGACGTGGGCCACACGAAGGCATGCTTCATAGTGGGCATGTATCTGGCCTTCGGTGTAGGGCCATCATCGCTTGGTTTCAAAGTACTACTGCGTACGTTCACCGAGGCCAGACACAAGATTGCTACCTATTTGCTCACCCTCCTTGAGTACAGCCACGAGGAAAATGCAACCGAGCTCACGTTGCAGCTCATAAGGCTGGTGGAAGGTGAGGCGACGGATAAGGCGGCTTCCATCGGTGGTGTGTGGCGGCGCAAGAGGATCACCAATGAGCACTACTAACATCTTTGTGAAAGCTCGGTGGATAGGATCCATCAGGCAGTAGGTGGGTGGTGGGATCCCAAACCCAACACAGCAATGATGCCGTACATCTGCACGATCGACGCCAGTGGCTACGGTGACTATAAAAACCCTTGGCTTTAGAAGTGGTCTCCTTCTGCAGCAAGGAATGTAGAATCGAGCACGAGTGCCATCTGTTCTTCTTGCGTCTGCCAGCACTACCCTATTATCATTAAACTATTGTAATTAATTAGCTATTATATAATTTAGACATTTGTATTAGCCACTTTTTAAATGAAGTGGAACAGTATTTAATTTAATAAAGTCTATTGATTCTGTGAAATGCGGTGTACGTGATCATCACAAGTAAAATTTTAGTTCAGAAAAGGAAATCCAAGAACTTTATACGGTGACGATCGCTACAGTCGCTCGTTTCTATAATAAGGTTTCGCACCCGTCTCTCCTCGAAACACACATTAAACTTTAGTACCAGTTCCAGTAGTAAGCCAGTACTAATAATAGAGCAGTTGGCCAAAATATGATGTGTGTCTCCTCGCTCGTTATCTGTGCCCATCTAAATTTAGTATCGATTTATAATGTCAACCGGTACTAAAAGATGAAAGTTTCATGCTTGAGTCTGTTCTGGACCTGAGCCCATCACATTTTAGTACCGGGTTGTCATTGCAACTGGTACTAGATACACGAACATATAAGGAGGGACATGTACTCCGTTGTTTCATGTACTACTTTCTTTCCTCCTTTGCCGACTTGTCATCCGATGTTCTTCCTCTTTGGTAAGTCCACTTTTGTCTTATTTATGTTGTTCGCCTTCAATACTACATTTTATTCGTCTTACGTTTTGTTTCTTTGTTCAGTCATGTCATCTCACTTCACATCATCTTCGTGGTCATGGACGTCCAAGGAGAACTTTTTGACGACCATGAATGACTCATACATTGTGAGGAGTCATGGTAGCCACCATGAGGTAATGAGTGCTTGTCAACCGGGGAGATGATGAGAAGATGATGGATTGAGAAGACTCGACCGTGACAGAGCTGTCGTGCGACTCAGGTAGACGGACGGGCGTCGGCCGGGCAGAGGGGTCGCGGAGGCGTCCGGTCCAATCCGGGTGCGTGAAGCTGAAGCGGCGAGGGTTGATCCGGTGTGGTGCTGATCCGTACGACTCAGGTACACTGGGGTCCGACCGCGGGGCTGAAGAGGAGTCACTGGGTCGGATTGGCCCAATCCGGGTGCACGGTCGAGGGCACCGGATGCTTTGACGGCTTCGGCTTAAAACCGTCAAAACCAAACAGAAAGTGGGATATACCGTCAAATTTAGCGGTGTCATGACGGCCAAGTTGATCACGTCATCGAATAATCCAGAGTCTGTATCTTTTACGTTTTTGCCCTTCGGGCCAGTACTGTTGGAACACTCTAGAATAGGGGTATTTTAGTCCTTTGGTTCAGCCCATGGGGCTATAAATACCAGCTATGTAATGAGACAATTTGAGGTTTTGAAATTAATGAAAAATCTGTTTTAAATTTTTTTGGTGTGCCTCCCACCTTTACCTTCTTCCTTCTCCAAGAAGCCTCCTCCTTCTTCCTCTCTCCACCAAGCAGCCACCTCCTCTCTCCTCCCTTTCTCCACC
>KE371119.1:729501-759236 GCA_000418225.1 Zizania latifolia | reverse complement strand
ATTGAATGAATATCTTGTTGTTGAGATGATGATTATCAAGTGCTTGTGATTCATTTTGAGAGAATACGCTTTTTGTGAGAGTTTTCTTGTTGCCCAAGTTTTAATCGGTCTTGATGATGATTGAGGTTGTTTGAGTGCTTTTGTGCGTTTCTTCTGCAATAAAACGCTTGTTGCACTCATCTACACTTTAGTCATCATCTTCCTCTTTTGGACAACTTGATTTTGAGAGTTTTTTGAAGGTTTTTCATGCTGTTCCAGGCAAACCGGAACTTCCGGTTTGCCACCGGAACTTCCGTTTTGAACCTTCTGTATCGCGTTCTGGATCAGTCGGAACTTTCGGCTCCGATCGGAACTTCCGGTACATCAGAACTTCCGACACCGTCCGGAACTTCCGATTTGAGTTCTCTGTGTGGTGTTCTGGATTAGTCGGAACTTCCGGCTCCGACCGGAACTTCCGGTACATCGGAACTTCCGGCTCCAAATCAGAACTTCCGATTTGGACCTTCTGTCCAGAATTTTATTTTCCGCTGATTTTCTATTTTGCGCCCATTCACCCCCCTCTGGTCGCTAGATTCGGTCCTACAACTTAACAGACTCTAGCATAGGTATATTATTTCTGATCAATAATATGCCATCCACATATAAAATTAGAAATACAAATACGCTCCCACTAGCCTTCTTATAAACACAAGGCTCTTCTTCGTTTTTAATGAAACCAAACCCTTTGATCACATCATTAAAATGAATATTCTAACTCCGAGATGCCTGCTTCAATCAATAAATGGATTTCTACAGTTTGAATACCTTTCTAGCTGATTGTGGATCGACAAAACTGGTCGGCTGTGTCATGTACACATCCTCACTCAGATTTCCATTAAAGAAAGTTGTTTTGACATTCATCTACCATATTTTGTAATCAAAATCACGAGAAGGTTTCATCATAATCAACACCTTGAATCTGTTTGAAATCTTTAGCCACCAATTGTGTTTTATAGATGTGAACATTTTCATTTATGTTTATCTTCTTCTTGAAAACCCATTTACACTCAATGGTTTTTACACCCTCAGGTGGATCAACCAAGTTCCAAACCTGATTGGTATACATGGATTCAAGCTTGGATCTCATGGCTCTAGGCCATTTCTCAGAGTCTATTCCCACCATCACTTATTCATAGGTCTTGGGCTCATCGTTGCCCAACAACAATATATCCTATTCCTGAGTGATCAAGAACATGAACCTCTCAGGTGCATGCCATATCCTCTCTAACTTACGTGGTGTAACAGGTTCTTCAACACCTTGATTATCCTGTTGTGGCTATGTGGGAGTTGAAACATTTTCAGGTGTTTCTCGAACTTCTTCGAGATGAACCGAGCTCCCACTAACCCTTCTCGAGAGAAACTCTTTCACCAAGAATACACCATGTTGGGTGATAAATACTTTACCGTGTTCCTTGTTATAGAAACAATATCCTTTGGTTTTCCAAGAATACCCGATAAAGAAGCACTTGTTAGATTTGGGAGTAAGCTTATCAGACTATAAACGCTTTACATAAGCTTCACAACCCAAAATTTTAAGAAAAGACAGATTAGGACGATGTCCTGTCCATATCTCATATGGAGTTTTTTTAACCGACTTTGATGGAACCCTGTTTAGTGTGAAAGTGGTTGTTTCAAGAGCATATCCCCAGAAGGATAATGGAAGATCACTCTGGCTCATCATTTATCAGACCATATCTAATAAGGTACGATTTCTCCTCTCGGAAACCCCATTCCACTGAGGTGTTCTAGGTGGAATCTATTGTGGAACAATTCCACAATCCTTTAGATGATTACCGAGCTCAAGGCTCAAGTATTCTCCTCCACAATCCGATCGCAGAAACTTGATTGTCTTTCCTAAATGATTTTATACTTCATTCTAGAATTCTTTGAACTTGTCGTTGTGTAAGAATAACAGTATCCTTGGGGGATACCTGAGGACTAGATTTGTGTAGGCGTATAGGGAAGACTATGATTGAAATTCAATGGTTATCTCACAAATAATGAGAGACAAGAGATTTTAGACAGATTCAGGCCCCCGGAGGATAATAGCCCTAATCCTGTGTGCTTGTATGTGTGTTCGCTTGGAAAACCATCCCCTGTAAAGGGTGCCCCCGATCCCATTATATACTATAGGGATTGGGGGGTTACAGTTTTGGGTTTAAAACAGACCCTTTAATCTCATTAAATTGGTTTAAATTACCTGAGATCGTGGGCTTATGAATACAGCGGTTATGCGCTACATTAATATGACTATTACGTTCTGGAGTTTATTACTATTAATGAGGGCGACCGACTGTTGAGCGAAGCTGCCGTGTCTTGGTGGTCGGGCGTCCTTTCGAGTGCTGGCAGTCAGGCGTCCGTCAGAGTCCTGGCAGTCGAGCATCCGTCTGAGTCATGGTGGTTGGCACCTCTTCTAGGTCATAATTAATACTCTGTCCTTCTAACCCCGTCTTCTGTCTGATCACCATAAATATACTCAGAGAGTTCCCCAGGGTCATATCCCCAACAGGAGCCCCCGAGCTTTTTGCGGCAGAAAGACGATAATCATCTTAGTGGAGTTGAGAAGTTGTAAAGAGCTCCGTCTTGATGGATTTCTTCTTCAATTAGGCAGGGGCACTATCTAGGTGCACCTGCCGGGTGTAGCCCCCAAGTTTGAAGTTTTGTTAGGGAAAACAAGCTTCAAGGTCTAAAATCTTATCCCAATATCGTTAAGGCAGGAGAGACTTGAGCCCCCGAGCACTGTGTCGATCGGGTATTTTGTTGGAGTTTGAATATATTTTAAATCCCTGATACTATGGATGAGAAGGCGTCCGCTGGAATCCTTTGGCATACTGGAGTACGTGGGTCCTACATCATTTTGACGAAAAGGGCAATAGTTGCCACAAGTGGGAGTATGGCCCACGAAGATCATGGCGAGACAGGCGCTAGTTGCCACATATAGGCAACTGTAGGCGTTCGTGGGGTCCACTATAGACTTGGCGGAGAAAATGTCAGACTGTCGGCTGCAGAAGTAATGGAGTATGTCAGAGTAGTCCGGTGACTGCAGGAGTAATGGAGAGTGTGGGCCCCTGCTCAATTTTGGTGAAAATGCGTCTGGTAGAAGGGACTGGCGTCTGTCAGATTCGACTGATGCAAAAAGACGTGTGGGATCCTAGTCATTTTAGCATAGGGATGTCGGCTGGAGTAGTGGGCGTAGATCCGACTTCATTGTGCAACCATCAGATTTGCGTTGGGTGGCTAGATGGTGTCATTGGAGTGTGTTGACCGGCGCAATGATGACGCACTTTTGCTTTCCAAACTTGTCTCGAGGCGATTGCGGTGGGTTGGGGACCCAAACTATCGCGTGGTCGGCTATAGATTACTCTCGGGGGTCCACGTGGCCTTCAATTTTATGGCTTACCGAGTACAGCCCTGCAAGAGCCGACTGCCACTAGGGTACGAGTACTCGGGAAGGGCGGACACCACCCAGGAGTCGCTAGAGCCCCTAGGCATGGAGGAGAGCAAGGCGCGGTGAAGGATCTCTTCGCCGGTCGGACAGCGGTCGGCAATGACGATGGCCCGTGCTCCTTCAAGCTCAGTAACCCCCGACCACCGGTAAGGCATTATAGACTTGTCCTTTATTCATGTAATGATATCACCTGCCGGGTGCTAATTGTTGTAAAACCTGCAGGGCCGAGGGGCATTCTGCTCCCAAGCTCCATTGCCCCGAGCAGCCTCGCAGGGTAGGGCAGAAAGACATCCACCGGCCGATCAGCCCGATCGGCATGAAGAAGAGGAAGGACAAAGACGTTTGTCCTCCTGTGGTGAAGAAGCTACGCACAACGGTGGCTTCTCAGGAGAATCCCAAGGTGCCAGCGTCATTTGCTGGAGAAGCTGGTGCCGACTCAAAGACATCCGAGGCCGGGCTAGGAGTTGTTGGGGCGAAGGTGGCATCATCGTCATCGTCACCATCAGGAGGTCCATCGGGCAAGCACCGACGATTAAAAATATGCGGATTTCGGTGGTTAACATGGTAAGGTTATTTTGATAAACGTGATAGATATTATGTATGTTATAAATTTAACCTTTGCTTGTTTGTTAGTGTGTCGGCTCCACTGCCCGGCAATGATGATGCTCCTTGCCAGTCAGCGACAGGCGGCTCTAGAGCTATCGGCGGTGGGGGAGTCGATGTGGGAGCAGCCGTGCCGATCGGCACAATGACAACTACGGCGGCGAGGACCACTGCGGTGACGACGACCACTACGGTGGTGACTGATATGGTTATCTTCGCAGCCGCCAGCGAGTCAGCCGCAACTGCTCAGGCATCGACCGAAGGGGTGCCAACTGGAGGGGCGTCGAGTGGTGGTGCTCTGACTAAGGGCGAAGCCCCCGAGGTCCGACTGGCAGCCACCCTGACTGGCAGGACGCCGACCTTAGCCGTGCCGAGTGGTGATGCGCCGGGCCCCACCGAGGCCATGCCGACCACCACTGGTCCGGCTAGAGATGCTGCAATAGGGGAGCAACCGCCTGCTGACCCTGTTGCAAGGGAGGCAGAGAACGTTGCACCGTCTGCTGTAGAGGCTGCGGGATCGGGAAGTGAACCGGCCCCGGTCGATGATGAAGTACAGCAGAAGATGACCGAGTGGTATGATATATTAAGCCGTCTCGGCCGCACGTCCAGCATAAGTAATGTTTATTTCAACATTTGATTTTAATCTCGCCACTTGTAGCTGATTTTATTCTTGTTGCAGCGGGTACTAAACCGGCTGGTCGTGAATACGGGTGCGATCCACCCTGGCCACAACTTGGACTTGGGTGCTCTCAATGCCCAAGTTCAGAGCCTGATAGAGCAGCTCGCTCGGAGGGAGGCTGCCTGGAAGATGGTGGAGAGGGATAATGAGATCCTCCGTGGCCAGTTGGAGATCCGTTCCTCCGATAAGCGTCTGACCACTGCATTAGCTGTCAGCAGCATTCAATTCGTGATAGTCTAATCCTTGTAATTAATAGACTAGGCTACACTGGAGGCCTAGTTGGAGATGGCGACTGCAATGGCCGATCGCTCAGTCGCTATAGCGGAGGTAGCCATGGCTGAGCGGGATGAAGTCAAGGAGAAGCTGGCGAAGGTGGAGGCTGAGACGGTGGAGGTGAAGAAGAAAATCATTCTTGTCGAAGCCACCGCCATAGTCGCCGAGAAGAAGGCCAATGAAGCAGTCGGTGAGTATAAAAGTATGGTCGGTCAATATTATCGTTAATAAACATTAACTTTAAATACTGGTTGACACTTGTCTTGATATTGTTGCAGAGCTACATCGGCGAGTGAATGTGCAATTCGTCGACCTAGAGTTGCGCTTGAAGAATACTCAAGCATAGCTCGACCACGTCCGGGCGGGAGCAGAAACTCCCATCAAGATGATTGACGGGGAGCCCTCCAACGCCGAGTGGACAATGGAACATTTTCTTGAGTGGCTCCAGGGGTCGGCGGCATGTCTGCGGGACCAAACCCGGGACTTCATGCGGTCAGCAGCCGCTCACGCACTTGGCATAGTCCAGGCGCTATACCTGACTGCTCGGATGGATCACATCCAGGCGGGGTGGCCGACGAACTTCGAGGAGGTAGAGGATACGGCGGCCGTCATTATGCAAGACCTAGATTCATATCCGGATGAACCTGCCGAGTAGATAGAAAAAACATATAGCAAGAAAGAACTATGTATATATAGTGAACTTCTAATGCAATATCATTTTTGAGTTAAAATTGTATTGTGTCTGACCACCATTCTCTGATGTCCGAGTGGTTGGTATAGCTATAGTTCGCTACGTAGGGAACTGATCCGCATGCAAGCATATGGAACGTTCAGCATCACAAGTAGTCAGAAATAACAGAAGAGTGGGATCGGGCAAACAGTAAGGCGAATGGCCAGTCCCCGAGTGGGCAACAAATCTCAATAACAACTCATCAAAGCTAGAGTGGATCATAGACTTTGAGTAAGAGTGATGAGGATGCAAACACTCAGGGTCGGGCAGAAAGAAAAATAATAACAAGTAATTGAAAAGAACATCTTTATTAACCCAAGATAAGAATACGTAGCTTGTAATATCATGGGTAAAAACAATGAAGATGCTCAATATTCCAAGAGTTAGGCACGCGTTGTTCGTCTTCACGCATCAATCGGTATGAACCTGGTCAGGTAACTTCTGCTATGATGAATGGACCTTTCCATGAAGCAAAAAGTTTGTGGACGCCAACTGCAGATTGTACTCGGCGTAAGACCAGGTCACCAACTTAGAATGACCGACCGTGCACATTATGATCATGATAGCGGCGTTAGACTTGCTAGTACCGATCGGATTGGATGGCTGCAACCAATCGAGCTTCTTTGAGGCTATCAATGTCTTGTCTTGTTTGCTCGGTGGCACCTTCATCATAATGTTGAATTCTTGGGGACTTATGGAGCATATCAACCGGTAAAATGGCTTCCGACCCATATACTAGAAAAAATGGAGTCCGACCGGTAGCTCGGCTAGGCTGAGTGCGAAGGCCCCAAAGCACTGCTAGCAATTTCTTCATCCAGTGAACTGGGTTCCAAGGTCGGTGATGATCTGGTTAGGAACACCATATCGATAGCAAAACTTGGATGAACTCTACGGCTTTCTTGGCTGTGCTGGTGTGGAGAGGCATGACCTCAATCTACTTTGTGAACTTATCAATCGCAACAAAAGGACAATCATATCCCTACGGGGCCTTTTGGAATGGGCCAACCATGCCAAGACCCCAGCGTGCAAATGGCCATGAGAGTGGGATGGTTTAGAGGGCTTGAGCAGGGAGATGGTGTTGTTTGGCAAAAAATTGGCAACCTTGTAACTCCTGACCAGCAGTTTGGCATCTTCATTGGCAATCGGCCAATAAAAACTAGATCGAAAAGCTTTGCTGACCAGAGTGCGGGCACCAGCATGATTCCCACATTAGCCCGAGTGCACTTCTTTGAGGATATCTGACCCTTGCGATCGGGTAACACAATTCATGAGCACTCGGGTTGAGGCAGCCCTCTTGTATAATTCAGTTCCCACAACAACATATTGCTTGCTCCTTCGGGCGAGGTGAATAGCTAGATCTTTATCTTCAGGAGCTTTGGCAGTAAGGATGAAATCGATGAAGGGTTGTCGCTAATCGTCAATATCATCGGTAATAACCAAAACAGAAGGCGCTTACTTGGGCTCCAATGGTGGTGCTTCTTCAGCTTGAACCGATGGTTTGTGGAGTTCTTGGAGAAAGACTCCGCTCGATACTAGCGCTCGGGAAGATCCTATCTTGGCGAGGAGGTCGGCGGCTGAGTTCTCGTCCCTAGGGATATGATGGAACTTGAGGCCATAGAATTTTCCTTCTAGCTTGTGGACCTCCATGCAGGACTAGTCTTTATTGACTTGGTTGATGATTAACTTCGAATCACCATAAACCATTAGGCATCGAACTCCAAGAGAAATGGCAATTCACAAGCCATTAACGAGTGTTTCATACTCGACTACATTGTTGGACGCCGTAAAGAGAAGTTGAAGAACATACTTCAGGCGTTCGTCTTGGGGAGAGATCAGAAGTACCCTAGCTCCTGCTCTGTCAATGCTAAGGGAGCCGTCAAAATACATGACCCAATACTCTGGGGTCTCGGCAGTCAGTGGGATTTTAATCTCAGTCCACTCGGCAATGAAATCAGAGAGAGCCTAAGACTTGATGGCCGTGCGAGGCTTGAAATTAATTGTATATTCATCCAGCTCAATGGCCTACTTGACAATCTGACCAGTGGCGTCCCGATTATGAAGAATATTGCCAAGAGGAAATTTAGTAATGACATCTACCGAGTGCACCTGGAAATAATGCTTAAGCTTCCGAGCGGTGAGCAGCACAGCATAGAGGAGCTTTTGAATTTGTGGATAATAGACTTTTGATGGTCTGAGTACTTCCGAGATGAAATACACCGGTCGTTGGACCGGGTAGGCGTGACCATCCTCCTGGCTCTCAAAAATCAAGGCAGTGCTGACCACATGTGTCATGGCGGAGATGTAGAAGAGTAAAGTTTCTTTAGGGGACGGTGCAACTAGAATAAGCGGTGCGGAGAGAAATTTTTTGACGTCGGCGAATGCCTGGTCTGCTTCTGGAGTCCATTTGAAATTACCCTCTTTTTTCAATAATTTGAAGAATGGCATTCCCTGCTCACCAAGTCTTGAGATGAAACGTCGAAGTGCTGTCATGCAACCCGTAAGGCGTTGAACATTCTTTTGGCTGGTCAGCTTAGCCATGTTGACGATTGCCGAGATCTTCTCTGAATTGGCTTCAATTCCCCGACTACTAACAATGAATCCAAGCAGCTTCCCAGTTGGCACCCCGAATACACATTTGTCCGTGTTGAGCCACCATCAGAATTTGTGTAGATTATCTACGATCTCTTGAAGGTCAGAAATTAAATCTTCTGGATGTCTTGACTTGATGACAACATCGTCCACATAAGCCTCCACATTACGACCAATCTGGTTGGCGAGGCAATGATGTATGGCGTGTTGATATGTAGCCCCAGCATTCTTGAGTCCGAAAGGCATTGATGTATAACAATATGTGTCAAATGGAGTAATAAACGACGCCTTCTCTTGGTCTTCTTCTTTCAGGCTGATTTGATGATAGCCCGAATAACAATTCAGCAAGTAGAGAAGAGAACAGCCAGTTGTAGAGTCGACCACTTGGTCGATGCATGGCAATGGGAAGGGGTCTTTAGGGTATCGCTTATTGAGATCAGTATAGTCAATGCACATCATCAATTTCCCATTTTTCTTTTATACAACTACTGGGTTTGCTACCCATTCGGAATGATACATTTCTTTGATAAACCCAGCTGCTAGCAGTCGGGTGATTTTCTCCTTGATGGTCTCCTTGCGCTCTTGGGCGAATCGGTGCATCTTCTATTTGACCGGCTTAGCGGTCGGGAAGACATATAGTTCATGCTCAATCAGCTCCCTTGGTACGCCTGGCATGTCAAAGGGTTGCCAGGTAAATATGTTGATGTTGGCGTGGAGGAAGCTGATGAGCGCGCTTTCCTATTTAGGATCCAGCGCTGCCCCGATGAGAGCCGTTTTGGAGTGGTCGGCGTCGGAGAGCTGAATACTCTTGTACTCAGCTGGCGAGGGTGTCAAGCCTGAAGTCGATGGTTTGGTGGTCGGGATGTTGAGGTCGGTGGTCGGTGTAGCCTTGGCTGCCTGGACCATCTCTTCCATCCAGACGGAGATATCCACTGCTTCTCCCAGGGCGAGGCTGTCCTGCTCACAGGCGTGAGAGGTGGCGACATCTCCTTTGATAGAAAAGGCTCCTGACGGCCCTGGTACTTTAAGAACCAGGTACATATAGTGGGGTACCGCCATGAATTTGGTGAGGGAGGGTCTACCTAGCACCACGTGGTAGGTAGTCGCGACGTCTGTAACATAAAATTTAATGTGCTCGATCCTAAAATTATCCTAAGTACTAAATATTACTGGCAGATTGAGCGTGCCGAGTGGTATTGAGGCCTTTCCCGGGACAATCCCATAAAAAGACGTGTCCGTCTTCTGGAGCACCGACTCATCAATGCCGAGCGCGGATAGAGTTCACTTGAATAAGACATCAAGGCCGCTCCCAGCATCGATTAGCACCCTCTTGAGGCGCACCTTCATGATTACCGGATCGACCACCAATGGGAACTGACCCGGCTTGGTCACGTCCGTCCACTGGTCATCTCGGTTAAAGGTGATCAGGATCTCCGACCATCGCAGGCGCTCGATCACACTATCGCTGATGGTGTTCATGCGACGGGTGAGCAGCTTTTGCTGGCGCTTCGACTCCGTCGCAACCGCTCCACTGAAGATCATCGAGACAGTCCGAACGGGCTCTTGGAAGTTGTTTTCAACCAGGGGGTCAGCGTCTTTGTCTTCTCGGCGAGTCTTCTTCTTTTTATCATCCCGACGATGCTTATCTTGTCGAGGATTTTCTTTTGCCTCTTTGACTATTTGGTTCTACAGCTGGTAGCATCAGCGAGTGGTGTGGTTGCTATTGGGATGAAAAATGCAGGGCTTTTCCAGCATTTCCTACATCACCGAGTTCCCTTGTCCCCAGGATCGGGGTTTCTCTTCGGCGACCATGATGTGGTCAGATTTCCTCTTTCGATCTTTCGATCGGGAGGACTCAGGTTTGTCACGGTCATCACGCCATGGCGATCGGCGACAATCATCCTAGGGCTTCTTGTCCTTGCGGGACTCCCGAGTGCTCCGGTGCATCTACTCCCGCTCGACGTCCTCGGCATTGGCGAACTGCTTGGCGACGGTGATCATCTCGCCTGGCGTTGCGGGCTCGTTCATCACCAAATGGTGAAATAATTCTGATGGCTTTCTTAGTCTATCCTGAAAAATAGATATAACGTCGGCGTCGGAGATGCTGGCGACGGTGTTCCGCTGCTCGGAGAAGAGACGGATGTAGTCCCGAAGGGACTCGTCACTTTTCTGGCATATCTGGGACAGGTCGTGCCGAGAGGCCGGCCTTTGCCAGGTTCCTTGATAGTTGACGATGAAAACATCGCATAATTGGCTCCAGGAGTTCTCTGGGAGGCCAGCCAGCCAGCTGATGGCGGCTGGTGACAGCATGATGGGGAGATAGTTGGCCATGACATCATGGTCTCCTCCTGCTGCTTGGATGGCTGTATAGTACATCCATATAGCCACTAGGAGGGATCGGTCTTGCTGTCGTAGGGCTCGATCCCCGATGGACGGAAACCTCTCGGCCATATCACCCGGCGAAGCCGCTCGGTGAAGGTAGGGAAGCCATTGTGATGAGAATCAACATCCTTGTGATAGCTAACCCGTGGTGTTCCATAGCTCCGATCAAAGCGCTCCCGGCGATGAAGCTCGCTACACTCGCGCCGTCCACGGTGGCGTGAGATAATATTGCGCGTATCGCGCGCCTAGTCGATGATTTCCTAGGCATCACCTGAGAAAGAGCTTCCTTGGTGATCGCTTAGTCGGGAGCATTGTGACCGACTGGACGGTCGGGGAGTAGCATTGCGGTCGGCGGATCATGATCGCGTAGATGGTGCCGCCTCGACGAGTTAGGCAGCAGCAGCCTATGTCATTGACCGGGCTCTTTGGAGCTCGGGTGTGTTAGGGAGGGCAGAGAGTGTCCTCTCAGTGATGACTAGGTTCGCCGTAGGAGTACAGTACACGACATGACCTTCAAAGTCCACCGTGTAAGCCTCCTGGGAGGTACCGGCCGCTTGAGCTCTCCCCCTACGGAGTGAGCGAGAAGCATTGCGCCTCCGACGCTCTCGCCTATGATTGCTGGAATTGGCGGAGTTGGTGGTGAGTTCATCATCGAAGATAGCTGCCATCATCATCATGATAGCGCCTAGGAGGTGAGGCGCAGGGGTGACTGTAGTGCCCTGCTTTTGGCCCACTTCGGGGCGACCTTCGCAAATTAACATCGGTGAACGGTGTGACCGCCATCGTTAACGAAGATGACGTAGTCAGCAGGGGAGTCGATGGAGATGGGTCGATACGGGGTCGACAGAGATGTACTCTTAGCGGGTACTGAAGCCACCTTTACACGGCGGCACGCCACGCTCCGAGCAGCAGGGTGCACAAAAGGAGTGCGCGGGGTCCTCGCCTGGTGAACAGAGGCATTGGAGAGGACCAATTGGCGCATGGGATCGCCAACAAAGGTGAGTCTCCTGAAGGTGATGACAGCGCCGATAGGGACCTGAGTGTTTACCTTGCAAACAACAGCCATTGAACCCGAAAAGAAATTTTCACAAAACCTCCCCCTACCTAGCGCGCCAGCTATCATTGTGTAAGAACAACAGTATCTTTGGAGGATACCCGAGGACTAGATTTGTGTAGACGTATGGGGAAGACTGTGATCGAAATTCAATGGTTATCTCACGAATAACGAGAGATAAGAGATTTTAGACAGGTTCAGGCCTCTCGGAGGATAATAGCCCTAATCCTGTGTGTTTGTATGTGTGTTCGCTAGGAAAACCATCCCCTATAAAGGGTGCCCCCAATCCATTTATATACTGTAGGGATTGGGGGGTTACAGTTTAGGGTTTAAAACAGCCCCTTTAGTCCCACTAAATTGGTTTAAATCACCTGGGATCGTGGGCTTATGAATACAGCGGTTATGCACTATATTAATATGACTGTTACGTCCTAGAGTTTATTACTATTAATGAGGGCGACCGACTGTTGAGTGAGGACTCTGAGTCTTGGTGGTCGGGCGTCCTTCCGAGTCCTGGTAGTCAGGCATCCGTCCGAGTCCTGGCAGTCGGGCATCCGTCCGAGTCCTGGCAGTCGGGAATCCGTCCGAGTCCTAGTGGTTGGCACCCTTCAGGTCATAATTAATTCTCTGTCCTGCCAACCCCGTCTTCTGTCTGATCACCATAAATGTACTCGGAGAGTACCCCAGGGTCGTATCCCCAACAGAACTTTTCAAAGGACTCCAACTTATGCCTCAATAGATAGATATATCCATATGTACTAAAATCATCGGTAAAAGTTATGAAGTACTAAAAATCACATTTAACTATTGAGCTCATTGGTTCGCACACATCAGTATGTATGATTGCCAATAAGTCACTTGCCCTCTCACTTTGACCCGTGAATGGCGCCTTTTTCATCTTGCCAAGTAAATAAGATCCAAATGTCTTAAATGATTCAAAATCAAAAGAGTCGAGAAGACCATTTTTATGGAGCTTCTCCATACGTCTCTCACTTACATGACCTAGGTGATAATACCAAATAAATATAGGATTCAAATCATTAAGATATTGTCTTTTCGTATTAATATTATAGATGTGAGATTCTTCAGAACTCAAAACGTATAATCCATTCTCCAATGGAATATGACAATAGAACATATCTCCAAGATAAATTGAACAACCATTGTTCATTGATCTAAAGTCATAACCTTCTGCTTGCAAGCATGAAGCATAAATTATGTTTTTACATAGAGTTGGAATACAATAACAATTATTTAATTCCAAAACTAATCCTGAAGATAGAGACAATGGCATGGTGTCAATGGCAACCACAGCAACTCTTGCTCCATTGCCCACGTGAAGATCCACTTCGCCTCTAATCAAACTTCTACTTCTTCTTAGACCCTGTAATGACTTGCAGATATGAGCAATTGATCTAGTATCAAATACCCAAGAATCAGTAGATGAAGCAAGATTGATTTCTATAATATTTATACCTGAAGCGGAAGTCATACTTCCCTTCTTCTTGAGATCCTCCAAGTACTTCTTGTAGTTTCTCTTCCAATGACTCGGCTCCTTACAATAAAAGCATACTACATCTTGATCCACCCCCTTCTTGTCCTTTTTAGTCTTGGAATTGCTCGCGATCTCATCAGAAGTCAACTTCCTCTTGACCGCACATTTCTTGACATGGGGCTGTTTCTTACATTTCTGTAGCATCATCACATGATTGCTATTTTTCTTAATGCTTTCCTCGTCGATTTCAGCATCCCATGCAGTTCTGTCAAGGTTTTGTCCATGCTATTCATATGATAATTAAGTATGAATGGTTCAAAACTCGATGGCAAAGATTAAAGAATCAGATCAGTAGCCAACTCTTGGCTAAGGGGAAAACCTAGCTTTTTCAGACTCTCAATATGACCAATCATCCTGATAACATGGGGACTAACGACATTCCCTTCAGCAAGCCTGCATGCAAATAAGGATTTTAAGGTGTTGAACCTCTCGACCCTTGCTTGATTATCAAACATGCCACGCAGACCCACAATAATATTGAAAGCGTATGTGTTCTCATATTGCTTCTGAAGCTTAGAGGACATTGTGGCAAGCATAAGACAGCTCATATCAAGGCAATCATTAGTGTGCTTCTCGTAAGCATGCCGTGCAGCCGTAGTAGCATTATCCGGCAAATCATCAGGATAAGGACTTTCAAGAACGTACTCTTTTCGCTCTTGCTTGAGAACAATTCTCAATTTTCTATATCATTCCATAAAGTTTATTCCATTAAGCTTTTCTTTCTCAATGATAGATCACAAATTAAAAGAACTGGACATGATAGAGGCTGACATGACTTGCAACATAAGATATGCAAATTTAGCACCTATGTTTATGTTAATCTTTCATTAAACCATTTAACAAAAGATTCTCCCACTATGTTTTGGAAACCAAAAACCACCCTCTCGGTTACATAGTGGGTCAGGATACTCATTTCACTAATTCCTAGTGAGCTTTGGCATCACTGCTAGAAATTAATGATATGGGGTAAGCAACACCTTGCTAATCACATCTTCATGTGACTCCTGTTTGTTGGGTTAGTATCACCATGCTCCGGCCCCAACCTGATGCCCTAAGGTCCAAAACTATTTTGATAACCTTATTAAGCAAACCAAAGCTTTCGTATATAGATGTTCGACATCTATCCTAACTTGCAATGGTAATCGTCGGCACTCTGCTTTGGTAGACCCACCAAATGATGAACATTACCGTGTTAGGTGTAACAATTGAAAAGGCATCGAAAACTTAATTTTTCTAAGGGATTCTATCGTATCATGACATCATATCAAATATGATATAGCATGAAAATATGATAGAAGATATTATAGATAAACACATTTAACTGTAAAATAGTATAGCCTAAACAAATGGTGATCTCCATCTCTATTAGTGGTGTAGATGATCTCCATCGTCCACATCACTCCTTCGGGCCACCATGCTTGAAATCCTGTAATCTTAAGTCTATGCTACTAATATAATAGCTAGAAAATAAAGATTACAAATATTGATTCAAGCACCCAACACGCAGGTCGGTAAATACAGCAGAGACAACTATCACATAGCCGAAGATCATAGCATGCAAGCCATGCATAAGAGTTACATGCATCACATACATGTCTTACATATCATATAGGGCCATACCATTCATATCATTCTCTACAAAAACAAGTTATACGTAGAATCGCATTATAGCTAACGATGTGAACTAGGACTCTATACAAGCCACGACTATATACAAGGCACGCACACACAACGGTCCCTCGTGGGTTGCAGGGCAGCGCCCTATCCACCAGTGAAAATCACAGATCTGATTTGTGAAGTTGCTTTAGAAAAATTGCTCGAGACAAACAGTTTACCCTGATCCGAGACAACCTTTCAGGAACCAGTTTTTCCTTAGCCGATGGGGTCAGCCAGGTAGTCAGGCAATGCGCTTAGGAGTCAGTGACAGTGGTCAAGAAGACCAGTCAGGAATAGCCAATGCGCTAGGATCCATAACCTACTCGAATCAGGACATGTGTTTACATTCGATGCAGCAACATATCTTGATTCAAGTGTTATGACCCAATCTGCAACTACCCCAAAAACCGATTGATCTCATCAACCCATGCTACCGATTGATTCATCTCATGAACCAATCAACCTAGACTATAATAGATTCAATCTACTATGACCGTATATCCACTATATGTACTGATCTAGATCACAATCAATGCAAGATGGCTCTAATAACACTATTGGGGAACGTGGTGGCTACGCTAGCCAAAAATAAAACTTTTTCTACTGCGCACACCAGGAAGCCTTGCTAGAGGGGACCATAGATCGTAACCTCGAGCACATAGTGCAGTGAAAGAAGAGTTAGAGTAGCGAACCGATCTAACTCGAGCATACCGATGTGGTCGGGAAGCCGATCAGCGTCCTCAAGAACTCCCGAGGACTTCTCCCGAGGACTCCTCCTTCAAGCCGATGGCGTTCCTCGAGAAGTAGTCGGTGACGCCACTGATCCAATTAGCGACACTGATGCCGATGTGAAGCAGAATACAACACCTCTACTGGTATCCACACATCTAACGGTGGAATGTTGGCCGATGGAGTACTAGCACCCAGGTGGTTGATGAGATGGTTAGGCTCTCGAGAGGTGGCTAACAACTTAGCACGAGGATCGCATCAACATGCAAGGCAAAATCTCTGCTTCCCTGCGCCCTGCACCCTCATATATATAGACGTCCTAGCTTGGGCCCTCCTGGGCCAAACCAGGACTCTACTTAGATCCCCATCTGATCTGTTTAGATCTCTATCCAAACCCGCTTGGATCTCTATCCAAACTGAGCCTAATTTGAAATCCTATTTGAATGTAGTGTTCCAACCTTTTAAGCGTGTGTCCCTATAGGTTCACGTATAGCTTGGTTAACATATGGAAACTCCTTTCCATACTCCCTTAACAGCGGCCTCTAGTAAAACATATTAACCCAAGTATACGTAAAGATTATATCGGCTGAACCTTGTAATGTTCCATATGTATATGTCCCTTTGCCTCACGATATTGATCGAGCATAAGGTAAGATTGTGCCATCCTATCAATAGCTCGATCCCTCTATCGATCTCCGTATTGGATTATAACTTGTGATCAAGTCGTTAATCACATCGGCATGGCCATGCACTTTCATAATCTATTACATCGAGGGGCTTAGAGATATCTCTCCTGTAAGGAGGGACAAATTCTATCTTGATCACTCATATCACTCATATCCATGCACTTTCATATCACAGACCGGGTGACTACTTTTATAACTACCCAGTTATGGAATAGCGTTTGGTAGTCCCAAAGTAAGCCACTACGTATGTTAGGAACCATGATGATCTTAGGTCTAAGGACTTTACATAATACTACTGAGACCAACTGATAACATGTGGAATCTCAATGGTATCTCATATTGGGTTTATCCAACATATGTTCTCCAACATACGTCCATGTTATTGAGTTGGTATCTATATACCTATGATTCATGAGACATGATTATCAATCAATACACATGCCGATCTCAGTCATATTTGTTCCACATATGACCTATATCCGATCAGGGATCATTTAGAAATAGTCACATTATGAGTCTCATGAACAAATCATGTATTTGTTGATTCATAATGATAATCTATTTGAAGGAACATAACAGAGTTTCATAAACATAGTATGCCTCGTATAACATCTCCATATTGACTCTAGTGCATAATGCTAACACGAGGGTCACCGGCGAATGGTGACCCAGCGGCTGGCGGCTGTCGAGGATGTGACCCTCAGGTATACCATGATTGGACTTATCAGTCCGGACCGAGAGTAGGCCAAGTTCAGCATTATCGTCCGATATGGCCCAAGGAGAGGGGTTCGGCTCCGATAAGGAAGGTTGAGTCCCTATCAGGTGACTGAACTCTGGATATAGTATGAAGAGATTTATTTGTAACAGAATCCATGTAATTAGAGAATTAGCACCCGAGTTCAGTAGACAATCTTAGATCGACTCAGGGTAGAGTCATGGGTTGTTAGACTCACCTCCTGAGTATATAAAGTAGGCGAGGCACCCCAGAGGCATCTACACATTTATTCAACAGATCATTTAGTCATCTAGCACCATCATATTTTTCTTGCTTTCGATGCCTTAAGCCTCCATAGCTTAATTGCATCATATTGTAAGATCACCCACCATATTATACACCAAAGCACTACACGTAGGGTTATTATCCTCTAGGAGACCCGAACCAGTATAAACCTTGGCTCTTGTATTCTAGAGTCGACCATCGGGTTTGAAGGCCCTGTGCTTCCCTTACACACATCTAATCACCACCTTGGGTACCCCTTGGGTGGATTGCTCAGTGATTAACCGATAGTTGGTGCGCCAGGTAGGGGATCACGTCGCTTTCACTAGGATCCAATGGCATCACCACATCGACTTTTTGCCAAGCCTAGAACAACATTTGTCCTAGGGGATACCATGTTCATCGCTGACTCAACCGGAAGGTTGGTTCCTTTCGATTCGATGCCAACTCCTGATACATCGCCATGCTGGACTCTCGACCCCTTTGTCGCCCAAAAGGCGGATCGAGTCACTGAACATCTGGCCGACATCGTCAGGTAGTTGGTGACCGATCAACCATCAGGCAAGTAGCTGACTGGCTCATTTAGCACTTCTCGAGGTGTCCCGAGGACCTACTCCCTCAAGGCTCCTCCCTGCGTCCTCGAGAAGATTTTCCCGAGCACTCCAGAGGATGACTCGCTAGGTGGCTCACCCAGACATGCTTTGAATCCACTGGTGGCCATACCATGACTCTAGAGTCTAGGTCCTCCTGCCACACCAAATCAATAACGGATCGGCATAGGGCCCTAGGAAGAATGGCTGGGGGCCATGGAGGAACCACCGACGCTTCAAGCGCTCAAAGAAGGATCGATAAGACGACACCGTGGATCGATCTCGTTGGCAGCGGACCTACAGGAAGGTATAGCGCAAGAAGGCCAGCGAGGACATCCCGATGTAGGAAGAGTAGCAGACTAGAGTCAAGAAGACGGCGGACTAGCAAGGATCGACGCCAGCACAAACCATCCTCGAGGACGAGGACTACAACCCGATGTCACTCCGAATTTTGTCAAGAACACTGAACGCCATCCTAATCAGGCTCCTCCTTTTGTCCAACTATATACCCTTCACCTTATATGAAATAAAGTTCAAATTTTTTCCTCAAGCAAAACTATATCATTCATTTTCATTGACAAATCGCTAGCCACGGATCCTCTCAGGTTGATGCGAAACATCGCGCATCTAGCTCAAACGGTTGTGCCCCTATAAAGCAGCTCTGGGTTTGGTATTAGCAACCGTGCGAGCGAAAAAGAGCCAGCGTTAATGCCCTCTTGGTGTCCGATAGCTTGCTGAGACCCTCGGGGGCTCAAGGCCTAAGCCATAACTTCGCTAAAGTCTCAGTAGTCTCGAGAACCCGTGATGCCTAATGTTGGGTTAGTGCGCAAGTGGCATTAGTTCCCCGCGCATAAGACTATATGGCTATACCGGGGGCTCGAGGCCTCGTCTTAGACACATGAAGGACTTAATAAAATATGAGTCTGCAAGATCGTCAAGGGTTTATATGGCCTGATGTCGGTAAGCGTATGTGTAGCCCAAGGGCCCCGCGCTGAGCACTATATGGCCTAAGTTCCTCGAGATAGAAATGGCTCTAGAACTTAAAATTTGCAAACCACAAAAGACCTTTTAAACTTCACTTATAAAAGGATTAAGTTTTCAAATAGGTCTTCATACTAACTACCTACTTCTAACTTGTGGAGATCATGATAGGGCTACTCCTCGAGATGTGTCACCGCCTGCTCAGAGTCCTCGAGAGGCACTGCCGCAGGTGCCAGGTCTTCGAGAGGAGGCAAGACTTGGAGATCCCTAGTGATCACAGCGGCGATACCTTCCACCTCCTATCGGAACGTGGCGGTCTAATCGTCGGTTGTCCCGATAGGCATCCCACTCTCCAATTGCCAGAGGTCCACTGCTGGGAAGTGAGACCGAACATAAACCAAGGCCTGCTCGGCCCCAGTTCTCACCACCTCATCGATGAGGATGCGGAGCTAGGTCTCGAGTCCCTCAAGTTTCTCCTGGAACTCCACATCAGGAAAGCCATCCTCGACCAAGTGCAAGTGCACACGCTCGATCACTGCCCAGGCCTTGCCCACCTCTCCCTTAAGCTCAGCGATCTAGACATGATCCTAATCACGCCTCCCTGTGAATGGAAGATTGATAGGAGTTAGGGTCAGGGTACAAAGCGCAAGTCCTAAAAGAAAGTCGAGTGCAAACACTTACTCTGGTATTCAGTGGTCGCTAAATCCGCCGATGCCTTCACCTTATCGAGGGTGCCCTAGAGGAGCCTCTCGACTTCCTTCGTCGCCTCAGCGATGGATGAGGCCACTTCGGTAGCAGCTCTTGTGGCCACCTCCCAGCGTCGCCTCACGAACTTTTCCTTCCTTCATGCTCTTCTTGACCTCTAAAATATATGGATCATTTACTTGGGCTTCTCGGATTTGATCTAGCAGTGAAGGCTGAGCTTCTAAAGTGGCTACAAATCCACTTGGAATGACATTCAAGCTTAACTTCTCAAACTCCTATAGCAATTCCGAAGGTACTTCCTCCACTGAAATAGCATTCTCATAGATCTTATGACTAAGGGCATCTGCTACAACATTGGCTTTATTGGGATGATACTGTATACTGACATTATAATCTTTGACTAACTCGAGCCATCATCTCTGATGGATATTCAAATCTGGTTGAGTAAAAATATACCTTAAACTCTTATGATCTGTAAAAATCTCTTTTCGATTCCCAATGAGATAGTGATGCCAAATCTTCAAAGCATGAACTACTGCAGCCATCTCTAAATCATGGGTAGGGTAGTTTAACTCGTGGGGTCTTCACTGTCGAGAAGCATAGGCGGTTATCTTTCCTTCTTGCATCAATACACATCCTAAACTTTGCCGGGATGTATCACAATAAACCTAAAAATCTCCCTTAGGATCTGGTAAAATTAGCACTGGGGCAGACTCCAATCTCTTCTTCAACTCTATGAAACTTTCTTTACATTCGGGTATCCAAACAAACTTCTCATTCTTCTGAAGCAACTTGGTCATAGGCTTGGCTATCTTGGAGAAATTCTCAATGAACCGACAGTAATAACTCACAAGTCTTAGAAAACTCCTTATCTCGGTAGTATTCTTATGTTGCACCCAATCAGTAACGGCTTCGACTATACTTGGATAAACAGCAACTCCGACAGAAGTGATGATATGACCTAAAAACTTCACTTCCTTCAACCAGAACTCACACTTACTTAACTTGGCATACAACGGATGTTCTCTCAATTTCTATAGTGCTAAGTGTACATGCGCTGCATAATCTTTCTCTGTCTTGAAATATATAAGAATGTAATCAATGAACACCACCACAAACTTATCCAAATACTCCATAAACACACTATTCATCAGGTTCATAAAGAAAGCAAGGGCATTGGTTAACCCAAAGAACATCACAAGATACTCAAACAATCCATAATGGGTTGTGAAAGCTATCTTAGGAATATCTTCCTCCAAAATCCTCAACTGATGGTACCCCAACCGAAGATCTATCTTAGAGAAAACTAAAACTCCTTACAACTTATCGAACAAATCATCAATACGAGGTAGGGGATACTTATTCTTGATGGTGACTTCATTCAAAGCTCTATAATCAACACACATTCTCTGGGCAACTGATGGCACCAGTGACAGGAGCAGTGTGAGGCGCAATGGGGTGATAGGCTTGAGGGCATGGCTAGTGTTTTCACTCCCACTAGTAGCATAGAACTGACGAGGACGGTTAGTCTAAGCATTGAGCACTCCAGATTGCTGTTGATGTGGCATTACCATGAAACGGGGCCTCTGATTGTTGGATTGCTGATTCAGCACCATACGACACTTCTTGGACTCCATCCTATTATGCTAATCTTCTTGATGAATAGACTTATCAACTAATTTCTGAAAATCAACATAATTTTCAGAAATCAGATGAATGGCTAGTTCATCATTTAGGCCTCCTAGGAACTTCTCTTGACGTTCTGCATCTGACCTCACATCTTCAGGGGTGTAGCAAGCTAAATGATTGAACTCATGCAGATACTCTATGATAGAATGATTTCCTTGCTTGATGGCACTAAATTCTCGCTTCTTCAGAGCCACTAGTCTAGCAGGAACATGAGCCTTCCTGAAACCAGCAAAAGAGTTTGCCCAGGTGATCTCTGTTCCATCTACTCTGTTATCTTTGAAATGACTCCACCATTCTCTAGCTAGACCATGAATTTGGTGAGAAGCAAATGCAATCTTCTCTTGATCAGTGCACTGTCATACTTCTAACTTCTTCTCAATAGTGAAGAGCCAATCACTAGCGTCCACCGGGTTGGTAGTGCTAGAGAAAACATGTAGCTCACATGGAGAAACTCTGACAACTTGTTCTAAATTGGAACAGGCATAGGTGGGGGTTGAGCAGGTGATGCACGCTGTTAAGTATGCATCTGATTCATCAACATAGCCATGAGCTGCTTTTGGTTAGCAAGCACTTAAGCCAAGGTAGGATTCTTTGGCATATGAGGTGGAAGGTTGGGCTGAGGCTGTCTATTATTCGATTTACCGGCTTCTTCCATACCTTCTTGAGAGTTGACACGGCGAGTCTAAACCATCTTGCTGAAGAAAACAAACAAAAGAGGGGATAGGCAAAATTTAGAAAGAGAGAAGAGAAAAGAAAAAACATCATGTACTGATCTGAACTTTTTTACGATTTTTATTATACTCTAGAAGAAAACTGCTAAGTATAGATGTATCACAGAAGCCGATACAAACTACACACTATAAACAAGTAAAAACTAACAAGCATTTAGCCTAAGCAAAACAAATACCTAACAAAACATACTAAGGGTACATAAGGACTCTAAGAACTAGGTTCCTATGGATCAAAAGAAAGCTCTGGCTCTTCTGGATCTTCCTCTTCTATTATCCCTTCCTCTTCGTCTTTATCACTCTCGATGATGATGACCTTCTCTTCTCGCATCCTCTTGATCACTTGGATCTTCGATAGCATCTAGACTCGCTTCCTTGTGGTAAGACAAATCCTTGCTCCTCCTAGCGGTGACTCTCCCTTCAGTGCAGCAACTTCCTTGCGCAGCATGTCCACCTGGTTCTACAGCTGATAGATGATCTGCCTATTCCTGTTCTCCTGCTCATGTGCTTCAATGAGTGCATCCTTGTGGCAATCATTTATCACCTTTAGCATATTTGTCACTCTGACTATTGTAGCACTATCTTCTTCATCATTGTGTGGATACTTAGCATAATCATCTTGATGAGTCTTCCTTGAATGGTACTTGTACTCCAACTCTGACAACTTGGATGCATAGCACTCTTGAAGTTCTCTAATTGCAGCATAGGTAGCTTCTTGGTAGGCATGGCTAAAATTCTTTCCTTCGGCTTCAACTATCACTGATGGGACAGTCTCCATCTCACTCATGATGGATACTGCTACTGCTATGACTCTGGGGGTATCTGCTCTGACTTGGGCATATGTAGGAATCTCTTGATATCTGTAGAAAAATACCATATGACTCAACTCCTTGATAAAACCCTTCATTCTGAAGCACCTCTAGGGCTAGGATCCTTCCGAACACATTTAGAAAAAATAAAATAAAATAAAATCAGTACCACTTTTTCTTAAAAAGAAACACTCTTTGAAGAGAAGAGAAGAGTATAACTAGAAAACTAGTTTTCAGCTCCTAAGGCTAAACCGTTTGGTCATTCCTACAGTCAAGATAGTTCTAATACCATCTTGTCACGCCCAGAAATTCTAACCATTTCCTGATGATTTATTATGTGAAAAGTACCCTCGTCTAGGAATCAGCCGAGGCACACAATAGATAATTTATTGAAAATCAAATGCATAATTATTCATGACGAAATAAATAGAGTACTTTATCACAGTGGTGGCATTGGAACCTCAAAACACTGATGATAATAATAGACAACTCCTAAGCAGTGCAACAGCGACTTCACTCCATAGGCAGACTTGACTAGACCTAGCTCAAAAGGCACCACCTTCATCCTCGCTGACGAACTCCTCTTCTGATGGTGGGGTGATGCAAGGGTGAGTATTTTGAATACTTAACAAGCCATCCAAGCAGAACAGTAATAATACACAGAAATAACAAAGAAAGGAACAAAATCAGTGAGACACGGGGAACTCATCGGAGGCGATGGCGGAGAGGCAGCTCCAGTGGATGGTGGGCTCGACGAAGGCACGGCCGAAGATCAGTGGACGATGGCGGAGCTAAAGACGGCGATGGCGAGGTCTAGCGGGCGCTGGATCGATGGAGAACGGCGGCCCGAGTGTCACAGCCTGAAATTTTAAAAATATAAAAGTAATAAAAGATGTGAATAAAATAAAAGAAAAAAGGATTTTCAATAAAAGAAATAGAAAATGGAATTTTTATTTAAGGAAAAGAAAGGGTTTTGCGAAATAAAATTTTGAGAAAGAAATTTTTGCAAGTAAAATGTTGCTGAAAATTTTTGCGGGTCAAAAATGTATTTTTAAAGACTTTTGCAAAAAATTTCATCAACATTTTACTTGCAAAAATTTCTTCCTCAAAATTTTACATTCAAAAACTCTTTCTTTCCTTTAAAGAAAATTTTCTTTTTCTTTTTCTGTTATTAAAAATATTTTTCCTTTTATTTTATTCAGAGCTTTTATTATTTTATTGTTTTGAAAATTTCAGCCGTGACAATGAGAGAGACAGAGGGATACACGACATGCTGTGATGTTGCGGTGAAAAAGAAAGAAAAGGGATAGATGGCATGCGGTGATGGTGTGGTGAAAAAGAAAGAAAAGACAGGGAGAGAGAATTAGAGAGACAGGTGCAAAGTGACCCCGATCAACCGGTTTCAAGTGATCATTTCTCCTAGAAATATTAAATATTAAATATGAATATTATAATATATTATTTAACTATTTAGTACGATTAATTAGTTGACCGATTAATTCGTTTAATTCCTAATTAACCGATTAATCTCTACTCGGTGGTTGGCCAATTAGCTACCGACCACCGGTTTTTTCTAACATTGTTACTTTCTAATTTAGTATAATGGCAACAATCAATCATGTCCGGTGATCTTATTGTCCTATTAAAAACTTTAATCGTTATTTGATGAGTTTATAATGATATTATTGATCTAAAATTATGTATCCACACATGTCTCCGTTATTGCCTTAGCGTACGTTCTTCATCTACTCTAAGGATATTCCCAACCCTCCATGTCACCTAGTGTTCATAGCATTAAATAGTCTGCTATGTAAGCAAAAAGCTAGTGTGATAAGCAAGTTAATAAGGAGAAAGAGAGAAATTATGGAAAACTGGGTCTCATGCGAGAAATAAGAAAAACAAAGGAGGGGATTGAAAGAGGAAAGAGAGAGAAGATAGATGATTGGATGAAAATATTTTTTGAAGAAACTATCTATTATTAGGAAGGTGGTGTCTATAGATAGTGTCTTACTCTTTTTCATCCAAGACATCACCTATAGACACTGTCGGTTGGGATTGCACTAAAGATGTGGCAATGTTGTAAATGAGCTCAAGGAGAAGAGGATAAGAACGTATGTTCATGGGTATTCCAGCCTAATAATGGTCTTGGTGAAGCCGGAATTAGGCCTCAATTTTGGACCCCGAGAGCCTAATACGGATCATGAACAAGCCTGAAAAAGATTTAAACTCTACTATTTACATATTAGGGCTTTGGGGAGTTGGGCTAGCTTTAGGCTTCTTAGTTTGTTTGCTTGGTTTTGTAAAGAAGCTTGGTCTAACTTTGAATAGGCTTAGTCCAAAGTGATCAAAATATGCATTATCGGGGATCATCAAAACTTCAGTTTGGAACAGATGATCCAAATTAAATTCAATTATAAAATATGCTGGTGTCTAGCCATGCAAAGGCAGGACAGATTGTCCACCAAACAATTACGATTAGAGAGAATAAAGAGGTGTGTGTGTTAAATCAGACTGATAGTAAAAAAACTAACATGTTACTGTGTTAATCAAATTAACCAGTCTATAACGTCTATAACCGGTTGCCGGTTTTGTCGAACCCTATCCGAAGTAAAGATTGGGATCTATGGCAGCAACAGTCGACAGATGTTGTTTGGGAAGACGATTGCTATGTACGCACGTGTTCACGTGTTGAATTGGGGTGGCCTGTCGTCGTACTATATCAGTTTCGATCGCACATTAATTCTGCCGTATCTAGTGACTAGGAGCTTGCCTTACCTCTTTTTAAGGTCAGTAACATAGCACACTAGAGAAACACCTGAAGCTATGAGTCCAGACTCCAGAGCACCACGACCATATGTCTTCTCAGCGGCGTAGCAGCGAGGCCGTGGTCGCCAATGGTGACGGCGCCATATCCTTCCTCGCTGACAAGTCAGCGAAGGTCTTCGTCGCCGGCCACCGCGGCATGGTCGGCTCGGCCGTCCACCGCAAGCTAGCGGCTCTCGGCTTCACCAACGTCCTCGTCCGGACCCGCGCAGAGCTCGACCTCGCGTTCCAGCCGGCCGTGGAGGCCTTCTTCGACGCCGAGCGGCCACGCTACGTTATCCTTGCCGCGGGCAAGGTCGGCGGCGTCCACGCCAGCTCGGCCGCGCCGGCGGAGTACCTGACGCAGAACCTGCGCATCACCGTGAACGTCGTCGAAGCCGCCCAGCGCTGTGGCTCCGTCCGCAAGTTGCTCGTCCTCGCAAGCTCCACCATCTACCCGGAGGACGCACCGCAGCCGATGCCGGAGTCGGCGCTCCTCTCCGGCCCGCCGGCGCCGGGGAGCGAGTGGTACGCCATCCCCAAGATCGCCGGCATAAAGATGTGCCAGGCGTACCGCGCCGAGTTTGGCATGGACGCCATCGTGGCGGCGCCCAACAACTTGTACGGCCCGCGCGACCCCTTCCCCTCGGAGCGGTCCCACGTTATCCCGGCGCTGATCCAACGCTTCCACCACGCCAAGGCCACCGGCGCCAGGGAGGTCGCCGTGTGGGGCTCCGGCGCGCCGCTGCGCGAGTTCACGCACGTCGACGACCTTGCCGACGCGCTGGTGGTGCTGATGGACAGGTACTCCGGCGCGGAGCACGTGAACGTCGGGAGCGGGAGCGAGGTATCTGTGCGGGAGCTCGCGGAGGCGGTGCGGGAGGTGGTCGGGTACGAGGGCCGCGTGGCGTGGGACGCGTCCCGGCCCGACGGCGTGGCGCGGCGTCTGCTGGACAGCAGCAAGATGAGGAAGCTCGGGTGGGAGCCCAAGGTGTCGCTGCGCGATGGCATCAAGGAGCTCTACCGCATCTACCTGCGCCACCAGTGGGATGCCAGAATTAAGCGCGAACTCGCCCATGCATAAGCTGGACTTGATCTACTATATTGAACCACACGTACTCTTTTTCGGTCAAATTTCTCTAATCTAATTTTAATCGCTCTTATATGCTATCAACTATAATACAAAATTAGTTTTAATAAATTATTTGTCATACAAATATTTTATCAATGTTTTTATTTGATATTACAGCTATTTGTATTTTTAAAAAATAGTTAACGTTATAAAAGTCTGGTTTTTAAAAATCGAAACAGCCCATAATATGAAATAGAGTAGAGTCCCTAATAAAATTGAAAATAAGAAGTTGCTGGATGAACTGAGTTAAAATCTCTGTGTTGACACGGGTGTCCAAGTAGCGAGTACAATAACTACACTTTGTGTGTTTAGTGGTAAAACATGTGTCCATACTACATAAGGATTATTAAGCTTTCATTGTTATTTAAAAGTGTGTTTCCACACCTACGTGGATGTGTGTGGACGTGAGTGTGGTGTGCTTGTAAGTACTAAGTTGTAACAACTGCCTTTGTGTGTTTTCCCATCGTGATAAGGAAATAAATTTACAATTGCATTGCACATGTAGTTAATTATCTGTGCGTGCAATTAAATCGGCCATGAATATTAATCTCCGAAACAATTTAGGAGCAACTTAGATTATAAAATACCACATGACACTTTATTAAATATTATATGATCAGTTCAGCATAGGCATCTAACAACAAAATGCGCTTGCAGGCCGGCATCGGCATCCCGCTCACATGCGCGGTTCTCTCGCTCAGCGTAACAACAAGAATTTTTTTTAAATAATATTTTTTATTCAAAATTTTATTTCTGGTACATGGATTTCAGAAATTATAAAAATAGCCTACTGTCAGGTTGTGGTCTGCCGACAGAGGCTATTTCTGCCTAGCCTCTGTCAGCAAACCATCTGCCGATTTACCCTCTATTGACAGATGGTCTGCCGACAGAGACCGGCCAGTAGCCACGCTGGCAAAAAATTGCCTCTGTCGATGGGGCAGGCCTCTGTCAGTAGATCATAGCCTGATAGAGGGTAAATCAACTGGTAGTCTGCCGATAGAGCACTATTTATCTGTCAACAGACCATCTGCTGATAGAACCGAAAAATTTAGACTTCTGAAATTCAGAACTTCCAGACTGCCGGACCCGAAACATCCGAATTTATCTTTTTCTCCTTTCTCACTCTGTATTGTTGAAGTGAGATTTGGTTCTAATGAGATTGCAATATTTAGTGAAAAGAATTTTAAAGTGCGGAAGAACGTGAAAGCGGAGTCCAATACTTTTTGACAGTCCATGGAACAAGGGAATTCTAGAGTGTGTCCCAAGTGCTTTTATGAATGCTTTTGTTGCACTACTGAATTCTGGATTAATGGGCACTAACCTATATAGGAATGAGAAGTACATTGAATTTTCATCAGCTTATAAGTCTGCAGGCTATTTCACAGGAAATCACACATCTAAAAACAAGCTCCTGAAATTCCTCAAGACATGAATACAGACCTCAGATGTGCCATTCATAAAACCTCCAAATACAAGTTTTCATACTGTCTCATCACCTCTAACTACATATAATGCAATCTACATATACCTGATGGAGTGTAAGTGGTGTACTGAAAACAAAGCTAGCAGTTGCGTTTCGATACCAAATGGAAATTTTAGTGGAGAATGGGTGAGCCTACCAAGTTGTGTTCTTCATGAAATCTTTTTACATCACAGCTGTATGTTTTGCACAAGTATCGTTTTGCACTACCAAGTAGAGTTCTTTTCAAATGTTTTGACGCTCGAAAGTGATCGTGTAGTAGATCATAGTGACTCTTTGCATAGTTTAGGCAAGGAGATATATAGTTGTAAAGATGTGCTGAAGGATTTGCGTGTTATTATTGAAGTGAGATTATGTTCTTGGTTAGGCTCCATTCCTTCTAGAAAGAGATTCAAATGGTGAGCAGCCAGAGAAGAGCACCCAGAGAAAGAGATTCCAATGCACATAACACGGTATCCAAAGCTGTTCGAAAGTAATTCAACAGACAATAGGAACAATATCTAATTCAACAGATAACAAATAACATACTCGTGGTAAGGACGTCATGTCCTACAGATTTCTCCGTTGTTTCTCTTCCCTAGCGCGTCTGACTTGTTGTCTTTCTTCTCTATACCAGAGCTCTCGCTGCCTATGGTATGCTCTCCATTGCCTTTCCTCTTCATCAAATTTTACACTCCTTGCTTGCTCATCAGTTTCCCTCCTCGTTTCATACTTCGATTGACTTTCTACATCTGTAATCTAACTGTCCTCGTACGTAGGTGATGCTACATCTATCCACCGATAGAATACGCATCTCCTTACATTTTGCATGAAGTTTTCATCTAGGTTGGGACACACGAATTCTTTCATTCCCCTTGATTCCCCTTCGAGCGAGACCGTTAGCATGCAATGACTGCCGCAGGAACACATAGGTCATTGGTCCCACTCGAGGATTCCTAGAGGATTTGTGATCCAACTTGAACTAGCATGCTCCACCTTTAACCGATGCTCTTCCTTCCTCCGCATGTACTCCTTTGTACTCTCGACTTATCATGTTGGCCTTCTAGCAGATTGTTGCCTTGAATCGTCGATTCATTGGGTGAAATTACACTTCCTTGGATCACCCTGCAAAACCAAATAACTGTAGTTACTTACACCAAAATTAGTAATCAATGGACAGAGGAACTAATTTAATCATCTTGTGCTCACCACAAAGTCGTCATCGATGTTAGGACACATAAAGTATCTTCTACCAACAGCTCGTCCTGACGTTGCGGTCATTACCTGGCAGCGATCTCTACAGTGACATTTAGGACGTTGAAGCTACGGCGGCACTTCGATCAGATTGATTCTCCAATCACCTTGCTCAGACTGGTCACGACGCTCGTACTCCTCCTTCCTTGCAGTGTACTGTGCGTTT
>KE371119.1:699216-709567 GCA_000418225.1 Zizania latifolia | reverse complement strand
TGATACAGCATGATTGATACATAAACTAAGATGTCGGACCTAACCGATGAAGCCTTAGATCTATTAATCAATACATGTTTGGCAGAACTTACCTCTCGCAGGAGATCAGAGCGATGCAGCCCCGCGAGAGAGCAAGAACTCACCGGTGGCAAGTTTTGGCGATGCGCCAAGAGTATGTTTTGTTGATTGATTTGATGATGCTAAACTGAACTAAACATTACATATTTATAGTCCGGAGACTTATATCCTACGTAGATACAATTATAACCGACTCTACTTTTATCTTCATAACGGAATTATTCGGCTCCTCTATATTTTATCCAGTCACACGTATGATTTACGATCGTGTCTTGACCAGACTCCTCAAATTCCTTCAACCGTGCCGAAACTATACTGGGCCCTCCATCAACTGCGCCGAAACTGCATTGGGCTTGGGCTTTACCAAATTTCACCATTAACAGCCTCACAACCCCATATCTTTAGAAAAGATAACCCAGGATGCTTCCCAGTTCATATCTCATATGGTGTCCTCTCTACAGATTTAGATGGAACCCTGTTTAATGTGAAAACAGCAGTTTCTAGAGCGAATCCTCAAAAGGACAATGAAAGATCAGATTGACTAATCATTGACCGGACCATGTCTAACAATATTCGGTTCCTCCCCTCGGACACTCTATTCCATTGGGGCGTGCCTAGTGGAGTTAGCTGTGGAACAATTCCACACTGTTTTAGATGATCAATAAACTCATGGCTCAAATATTCACCTCCACGATCAGATCGTAGAAATTTAATTGTCTTGCCTGTATGATTTTGTACCTCATTCTAGAACTCCTTGAACTTTTCAAAGGATTCTGACTTATGCCTCATTAGGTAGATGTAACCAAATCTACTAAAGTCATCGGTAAAAGTAATGAAGTACTGGAATCCACCTCTGGCTGTAGAACTCATTGGTACGTATATATCGATATGTACAATGGCCAATAATTTATTTGTCCTCTCACTTTGACCAGTGAAAGGCGTCTTAGTCATTTTGCCAAGTAAACAAGACTCACATGTGTCAAACGATTCGAAATCAAATGACTCCAAAAGCCCATATTTATGGAGCTTCTGCATGCGCTTCTCATTTATATGACCTAAACGACAATACCAAACATAGGTAGGATTTAAATCATTAAACCGAGACTTCTTGGTATTAACATTATAAATATATGTATCCTCAAGATTTAGAATATACAAGCCATTTAACAATGGACAAACACCATAGAGCATACCATCCAAAAATATCGAACAAAACTTGTTCTTTATTACGAATTCAAAACCGTCTTCCTCTAAACATGACGAAGAGATAATGTTTCTGCCTAAGGCCGGAATGAAATAACAATTATTCAATTCCAAAACTAATCCTGAGGGTAGCGATAAGGAATAAACGCTGACGGCCAACGCAGCAACTTTTGCATCATTGCCGACGCTAACATCCAATTCACCTCTTGCACACTTCCTAGTCCTTTTCAGTCCCTGTAACGATTTGCAAGTATGAATCATTGATCCGATATCAAATACCCATGAATCACTTGGACGAGTAGTAAGATTAATTTTAGTAACATTTATATCTGAAGTAGAAGTCACATTTCTCTTCTTTTTCTTGAGTTCTTCCAAGTACAACTTGCAATTCATCCGCCAATGACCAGTCTTATGGCAGTGGTGGCAAGTGTCAGAAGTAGCAGGGCCAGTGTTAGACTTTCCAGCTGGTTTAGACTTAGAACTCGAGATCACATCTGAAGCTTTAGCCTTTCCCTTGTGTTTTCTCTTCTTTCTATCCTTCTGAAATATCATCACATGACTAGAATTCTTTTTAATGCTATCCTCAGCAGTCTTTAGCATCCCATGGAAATCAGTCATGCTTTTCTCCATGCTGTTCATATGAAAATTTGAAATGAACGGCTCGAAGCTCACAGGGAGCGACTGGAGAATCACATCCGTAGCCAAATCTTGGTCAAGAGGAAAACTAAGTTTTTTCAAGCTCTCAATGTAACCAATCATCTTGATCACATGAGAACTGACTAGGCTGCCTTCCACCAACCTGCACGCAAATAAAGACTTTTAGATGTTGTACCTCTCAGTTTGTGCTTGATTCTCAAACATGCCTTTGAATCCCACGACGATATCGTAGGCATCCCTGTCCTTATATTGCTTCTGAAGCTCAGAGAACATACATGCAAGCATGAGATAGCTGATATCAACTGAATCGTTGGCGTGCTTCTCATAAGCCCGCTGATCCGTGGCAGATGCATCATCTTTTAGTTCATCAGGATGGGGGTCCTCTAGAACATATTAATTTTTCTCTTGTTTAAGAACATTTCTCAAGTTTCTATACCAGTCAATAAAGTTTGTTCCAGAAAACTTTTCCTTTTCAAGAATTGATTGCAAATTAATAGTGAAAGTGTTCTTAACAGTAGGTGCCATGATCTACAACAAAAATACAAAGTTCAGCACTATCCTATGTGAATCTTCTATTAAATAAAAGATACTCCACTATATGTAAAATTATCGTTTTCCCTCTAACGACACATAGTGAGACAAGATCTATATTCAACTAACTCCTAGTGAGCTTTGGCATCACTGCTAGAAGATTAGTGACATAGGTAAGCAACAACTTGCTAATGACATTATATGTGACTCTTGTTCGTTGGGGTGGCATCCTATGCCTCGACGCCCAACTCCATGCCCCAAAGCCCAAAACCATTTTGATAGCTTTGTTAAGCAAACCAATACTATGCATATGGTTGTCCGACATCCACCCTAACTGGTCAAGATAAAAGATGGCACCCTACTTTGGCAGACCCACCATACAATTATCAAAACCTTTGTAGATGCAGATATTAGAAAGGGCATTAAAGTACTTAATTTTCTGAGGAAAACTATTCTAACATGATAACGATGTCGACCGCACACAAAACATGATAGAATAGTATGACAGAAACACAAGTAAAAACATCACAGGCAATCATATTAACTGTGACATAGTATGGCCCTTCTCACATGGTGATCTCCATCTCCATGGTTCCTGTCCTTCGGGTCATCACGCTTTAGACCTCCATGAACTTATATCGGTCTATTACACCTAATAGCACTATACTAATTACATGAGCAGAAGCATCACATGTCGACTCGCAGGTCATACAACATTTGAACAGCCTTGGGCTGTAATTAACCATGACACGTAGGCCATAAAAATTACATACATGTATCTCATACATTGCAAGGCCATACCAGTCACAACATTCTCTGCAAAAACAAGTTAGGCGTAGAATCTATACGTGACTGAACAAGACCCAGAACTTCTAGCTCAAACGCACGGAACTTTCGGTCGAAGGGCCCGAAACTTCTGACTCAAGGCCAGAACTTCCAAAATTACCCTTCTGTATCGAATTTATTTTGGCCCGGAACTTCCGGGTCACACCCAGAACATCCGAAAATAATCTTCTGTATTGAAGTTTATTTCGGCCCAGAACTTCCGAATCACACCTGGAACTTCCGAAAATCCGACACAAAAATAATAGATCTAATCTATTTCCATCACATATCACCTATATGTGATTGATCCAGATCGAACACTATGCACGTAGGCTCTGATACCACTGTTGGGTTATGGAGAGGCCACACTAGCGTTAATTTTAAAAAATTTATCCCGTTCACCCAAGAACCATGCGTGTAATGGGATCATAGATCATTACCTCTAACCATGAGACGCGCTAGGGCAGTGGAAGTAGAGTTGATGAAGCGTGTCCTTGATCATCTCCACTCAGTTTCGTCTGTTCATCGGCGATGAAGACGACGTAGTCTGGCGATCTCCATGAGAAGATCAGCACCACAGTAGCAGCGACACCTCTACGGTATCCACACGTACAGGGACGGGATCACCTCAAGCCAGTATGCTAATACTGCGTGAGAGATCAGGAGAGAGACGGCCACAACCGGTGTAGCCAAGAGAGGTGGCGGCTAGGGTTAGGTCAAAGCAATAAGCAACAGCAGCAGCAGCCTTTTCGTCCTAGCCCCTCCTCTTCTTATATAGTGCCCTCTCATGGGCCTTTAATTAGTATTAAAGCCCAACATATCTAATCTATTCATCTGGCCTAGAAGTTCTGGTCTAGGCCCGAAACTTCCAAAAATGACTTTCTGTACGAATTTATTTCTGTCCGGAACTTCCGGTCCAACCGGAACTTCCAGACCGAGAACTTTCGGTCCAACCGGAACTTCCAAAAATAACATTCTGTATCGAATTTATTTCGACCCAGAACTTTCAGTTCGTCCAGAATTCACCTTTCAGGCAGGCCCAGAACTTCCAGTCCAACCGGAACTTCCGGATCCTCCAGAAACCAAAACTAGGGCTAGCCCAGAACTTCTAATCTAACCGAAACTTTCGAATGCTCCAGAACCGAGAACTTCTGGCCTTAGGGCCGAACTTCCGGTTCTCCCAGAATTCTCTTGGGCATATTTCCATCAATGAGTGCTCATGAGAGATGGTGCTTGTTGATCATGAGGGAGAGAAGCTTATAAGGGAAGTCATCGTGACCTGCCATCTGTAGGTTGTAAAACAGAAGAAGCTCATTAGTGATGAAGCTACAAGTTGTGACATAATAGTAAAGTAACTGGCGTACGTATATTTTAGGGAGTATGTACAGTGTGTGCTGTGTGGTGTTAGGTATGTCATGTGGGACCTCGATTGCTTGTGTCGACTTCTGTGCATTTCTTGAACGAGTGTCCGGCCATCTTGCACAAAGAGCATGCCTTCTTCCGTCTGCCTGCTTCAGATTCATCCATGTCATTCTGAATGCGCCGTGTTTTTTTCTTCCTACCTTTGAATGAGCTAACAACTCCATACCCTCAAAGTTCACCGCTCTAAGTCTGAAGGACCTTCTCCTTTGTGAAGTAATCAGATAAGTACACCCTAGCGGACATATCAAATGTGGCGCACGCCACCATGACATGGCTACATGGCTTGTGGTAGAGAGATGGTTTGTTGTAGGTAATGCTGCACTTCTGAACAATAACATTCCGGTTTGTTCCTCTCTAACCTTTGTCTCGACACGTTACCTCAAAATAGAGTTCCTGAGAACTTGTCTTGATGGCACGATGCTGGGTTGCCTTCTTACTCTTCTCTATGAAATACTCTGTAATCTTTCTGCAATATAGAAGGCTCTCGTCCTTGTGTACCACCAAAGCAGCAGTATGCTGATCGATGAAGTATCAGGTAGCTCCATGGATTATGCCCTCCACAATACCAACCAACGGCAAGCATCGCATACCCCGCATCACCCAATTATACACCTTGGCAAGGTTAGTGGTCATGATGCCATACCTTACGCCGTGAGTATCATGCAGTAGAGACCAATGCTCCCTATTCTCGAATTTAATCCAATCAGAGAAGCAACAAACTTTCATCCTTTGCTATTTATGGATTATCCGCTGATCATCAGTGGACAGCGAACAAAGTGGCTCCTACTCTGGCTCTAGATCACGTTCAGATTACTGCCTGGCGGCCTTCTCTTGCTTGTATTTTGAGGTCAGCTCATCAAGTTTCCTCCATAAGGCCTTGAACTTCCTCTTTTGGTTTTGGCTATACAGTCTCTTGAATATATTAGTCAATTCTTTGTTCTTCTCGAAGTGATAGGAGAAATTTACACCTAAACGACGCATACACCATCGAGACTGTATGTCCTTCTAAGGATATGGCTCCTCTGGATCATAAAACTTTATATGTTAGGTTGCCTTAATCAGTCCCGCATATCGATCATGCAACACAAACATTTGGCCTGCCCTGAAGAACCCCAATGTTCAGGTGCCGTAAGAACCACAACTAACTTTCGTAGTTCTCACTTTCTACGAAGGCAAAGGCAATTGGCACAACCTAGTTGTTACCGTCAATACTAATAGCGGTCAATATCTGACCTCTGTACTTCCCAGTTAGGAATGTGCCATCCACACAAAGAATAGGACGACAATACTGGAAAGCCCAGATGCAAGCACCGAATGCAAAGAAAAACTCGATGTAAAATCTTAGCACCCTCCGAAAATACCGCATCCTTCTCTTCGAACGAGTGGTATGTGCCAGGGTTGCGACTCTTCATCATGTCCAAACAGAGAGGCAGGTTATGATATGAATCCTTAAGCATACCGAACCTTATTTCAAGCGCCTTCTGTTTAGCCCTCCATACCTTAGAATAGTTGATTGTGTACTGAAACATTCTCTCTATGACAAGTATTAAGGCCCGGGGCTCATAACTAAGATTCTCAACAATCTCATAATACATTACCCCCGCAATATAGTTAGCACTTAGATTCATGTGCCTGGTTACAGCTCTATCGACCACGTAGGTATGGTCGATAACAATTGGGCATACACAATACAGTCCCAACTTCAGTTGATGTGCGCGGACCCTCCATGGGCAATCATCACTCTCACACACAACATCATACATTATGCGATTTAACCTCTTAACTTGAAATGTCCGCCGAAGTAACAATGCCCATGCTTTCATGGCATCTTAAACTGTTTTTTTTCATAGGATACACCGCATCCTGCCGAACCTCATTCTGTCCATACTCCCAACGAGTGTCATAGCCCTCGTTAATAGCAAGAGAGCTAAAATCTTATGCTTGCCACTCGTTGAGAATCACAGTGTCTTCGTCTTCGTTGTCATTGTTGCCTTTTCTTGCTTCATCTTCTTCATCTGAGTCGTCATTGGCACCCTGTTCGAGTGCTTCCTCGAAGTCTTAGTCCTCTCTCTCTAGCAAGTTAGGTATGGCATTTATGTGCTCTCCTTCATCATCTTGGCCTTCAGCAACCCTAGGTATCGTAGACTAGGGACCATCCACAGAATGTAGCACTACATCTATCTCAGGAATCACCTATTGGACTTGGCTACTCTCGTCGGCCTCAAATTATACTCCAGACTCAGCAACTTGATCAGGTGCTGGGTCTAGAGTAAAAAAAGGCACGAGGAGTAAAATAGATAAGCAATATCCATTCCTAACCTTACTCTAGCGTCTTTCTGACACACCCTCTCCACATGGTGGTCGAGGTAACAGGAACCATCTCCCAAAAATACCCTTCAGCCGCACGGCTGTATCGGGCATACAAATACAACTCCCACTACTCTCTATCCAATCAAAAAATATGATACAGCCACCGCCTCATACTTTTGATGCTACGCTCCACCACCCAACTTAAACTATTTTTGGTACATTAAAAACTACTAAGGTCAGTACCATCATAACCAATAAGTATTTGTCCATCTTCATAGTAAATCATAATCTTCATAGTAAATCATAAATGATGTTCTATCCGACATGCCTATAAACATTAAGTTTACACTAATAGAGCTATATTAAGCAGCAAACAATACCGCAAACATAACTACGTGTTTAGTGCGATAGTACAATTACATTTATTTAGCAATAGACAAATTAACTAAACAAGACTACATTTAACTGTACATAGTGTATAGAAACAATGCAAAATATGAAATAACATAGCATGCAACGAAAATAAAATGCAAATGAAACATTAGATAAATTTATATCATTAAATTACTCCGTGCACAAAGGCTACGTCCGAAGTACCATAAAAATTTCTATAGCTATGTGTATAGTACATGTAAATTATGTTCAAAGTATCGCTACATTATGTCTGAACTATAGAAAACATCTAATAGAGTAAGGTATGTTGAAATACCTAGAATAGCAGTGGATGCAGTCACGGATGGCTCTTACATTAGTAGGCTAGCACGTACAAGAAAGCTACACAGAATAAGGTATATTAAAGTACCTCTAAATTATGTGTAAAGTACACCCTAATTTTCTATAAGTCCCCCTTAATTACCTCTATATAACATCTAAAGTACGCATTAATTACCTCTTAATTATCTCATAAGTACACCTTAATTACCTCTAAAAAATGTTTCAAGTAGGTCTAAATTATCTCTAAAGTACCCCTTAATAATCTCTAAATTATGTACGAAGTACACCTTAATTATCTCTAAATTATATTTAAAGTACCTCTTAATTATCCCAAAAGTACAGCTTAATTACCTCTAGATGATATTTAATGTAGCTCTAAATTGTCTCTAAAGTACCCCTGAATTATCTCTAAATGATGTCAAAAGTACATATTAAATATCTCTAAACTATGTTTAAAGTACCTCTAAATTATCTCTAAAGTATCCCTTAATTATCTCTAAACTATGTTTAAAGTACCAATTAATTATCTCTAAAGTACCCCTTAATTATCTCTAACCTATGTTTAAAGTACCTCTTAATTACAATAAAAGTACCTCTTAATTATCTCTAAATGATGTTTAAGTTTGCTCTAAATTGTCTCTAAAGTACCCCATAAATATCTCTAAATTATGTCTAAAGTACCCCTTAATTATCTCTAAACTATGTTTAAACTAGCTCTAAATTACTCTAAAAGTAACACTAAAATACTCCCTAAGTACTACTAAACTACCCTTAAAATACTACTAAACTACTCCTAAATTACCCCTAAAATACTACTAAACTACCCCTAATATACTCCTAAATTACTCCTAATTTATTCCTAAATTACTCCTAATTTATTCCTAAATTACTCCTAATCTACTACTAAACTACCCTAAACTATCTACCCTACACCTATAACTACCTAAAAAAGAGAAGGGAGGGGAGGAGAGGGCAAACCTGGAGGCTTGGGGGCGAAATGGGGCTAGGGACACGCGGCTGGAAGGGGGGCTCGGCCCCCCTTATATATCCAGAGCAGTCGGCAGATGGTCTGTCAACTGAACACTGTAGCTCTATCGGCAAACTATCTACCGACAGAGCGCGGCCAGTGGTGGGTCAATGGCTCTATCGGCAGACCATCTATCGACAGAAGCCGGACCCATCGACTGAGTCCACGTGGCCCTCTATCGACGGGCCATCTGTCGACAGAGGGTAAATCGGCAAATGGTCTGCTGACAGAGGCCGAAATAGCCTCTGTCGGCAGCCCATAGCCCTACAATATGCTATTTTTGCAATTTCTGAAATCCGCATACCATATTTGAAATTTTGAATAAAAAATATATTATTTTAGAAAAATTCTAACAACAACCTGCCGCTTGTTGGACTGGTGTGGTGCGGGCGCTCGGCATTAGGGCCGGTGAGTTCTACGCTTACATTATGAATTAAGGTCAAACAGTATAACTATTCCATATCTATTAGAGTTGATCAAATCTATCTTTAATAATTTTGAATGTGGAATTGTAGATACATTTAGGGGACACCAACCTGTACTAAAGTGTTTAGAACTTGGTTGGTGTCCCCAACCAGTACTAATATTGATACAAAAATGGTTTTAATTTTTTCCCTATGTTTTGGTTTCCCGCTAGTGGCTCTTTAGTATTGGTTGGGCTATACACCTGGTACTAAAAGTTTTCAGTCTAGCGTTTTAATTTTCCACCTGTGCCCCTTTTAGTACCGGGTGTGGACACCAATCAATATTAAAGGATATAGTATTAAAAGGGGTCATCATCTCCTCTAAAATAAACCAGCCATCCCCTACTCTCCATACAAAGCTTCTCCCTACCATTGGCCACCATCTCTCTACTCGTGCCCGATGCCCCAGTCTCCTCCCCATCTGAGGCATGTTGGTCACCCCCGTGACCTGGCCTTCTTCTCCCGACTAGTGAGTAATTTGTGTATAGATGCTTTTATTTTAAATTGTTAAGCAACACATGTATTATTTCTTTTAGTATTTTTAAGAATCGATGGACCGCGCTATGACAGAGGATGTAGAGTCTATCTTACTTTATGTAATGACATTGATTTAGTTGCAGGCGAGGATTCAGATGAGGACAAGGACGATGAGACGATGAGGATAAGGACGATAATGAGTAGAACTTTGTATGACTTGTCTATTATCTAGAACTATTGATAAATGCATATGCATATGCAACGTTTTTTTCTAATATAGTATTCGAGTGACATTGATGTATATATGCATATGCATCGTAAGTTTTTTATCGTTATTGCATAATTGATTATCAATAGTTATTATTGTTGTATTAAAATCAGCTTTAACAAAGTTTTATTAAAAACATCGTATAAAAATATTATATAAAAAACAACGGTAATAAATAAATAAGAATAGAAATAATGAAAAGAAATAAAAAATGTAGTACCGGTTGTAGTATCCATCCAGTACAAAAGAAGTGTATTACTATTGGTTTAATAATCGGTACTAATGTGCCACCCCTTTAGTCCCGAATCGACAATACCGATTCAAAAACGATACTAAATAGAAGTTTTCAACTGATACTAATAGCACGTTCTCTAG
>KE371119.1:675154-693729 GCA_000418225.1 Zizania latifolia | reverse complement strand
CAGCTGTCCTCGTCTAGATCTATCGCCGACCGCACACGGGTTAGCAATGGAAGCCACTGGCGTCGGCGTCGTTCCCTGCTTCCGCCGCCGTCAAGTGCCAACGGCCTTTTCCCGTGACACGTGCTCTCCCGGAGAAACGCCGTCCTGCATTCAGCATTCCTCCCACTGGTGACTCTTTCAATCGTATGCTGTAGAGCTTGTTTCGCCAATACTGGGAAGAAGCTCAACTGCTCCCCGTAGGTTCCATTCCTCCCATGCTCTCAACTGCTTGTCTGCTAATTCTATTTATTAGTTACAGGATTTGAGAAATTATTTGATCGGAAATGGAATAAGGTGTTTCATCTTTGTTGGGACCGATGCAGGTATATGAGTCCTTGGAGCACCATTTAGTTTTGGATGTATCTCTGTATGTCCTTGGGAATCAGACAATCAGTGCTTCATGTATCTGTTTTACCATTTAGTGAAGAGAGAAGATACATTATTTCATTTCAAAACTCATCTGTGTAAACATTGAAAGCATGTACCTGTGATATGTCATTGCAGGGCATGGTTGATTATCAAAGAACGTTGGCTAGAGAGATGGAAGCTCGCATAGAAGCCAAGTGTGATGTTTTAGCCGATCGGATGAAAGGGATCAGTTTTAGAACTTGTGGATGAGTACCCATTTTTCACCCCTCATGTTCCTATCCATTTTATGCAACATATCTTGGGCAACTCAGTTTTAGACAACAGAACACATCTTGTATTCGATATTATTGTCTTAGCTTAACATTTCAAATATGCCGCAGATTCATCCTTGTCTTAGCTTAACATTTCAAATATGCCGTAGATTCATCCTCGATCAGTCAGATTTCAAGTGCCAGACTTATAGTTCTAGAAAGGTGAAATTTACCATCATTGCCTGTCTCTCTTTGTGTGCGCGCACGTGTTCTCTGCTACTTGTGCTGGGATCCATCATCCATGAGCGCAGAGTTCAGGTCTTGTGCATTTTATTCTAGGCTTCTATATTTTGTTTCAAAGCTTTTTTAGTGATGATGCATGTGTGGCTTGTTGCAGCTTTCTTGCTTTGCTCTTGATGGTTTGGACAAAGTACAAACCTCACTTCTTCTTTTTGGAAATTAATCCCACACCTGAACGTTTTTCTATGGATACAAAAGTATATGGGAATTGAATGAAGCTTACTTGTTCCTATAAGTAGTGAGGTCCTTTTCTTCTGGATAAATTTCGTTTTACAATTCACTTCTTAGTTTTTTGTGCATGCTCGTGTTCAAATTCGAATAGGAAATGAAACCGGGATAGTTCTGAACCTGAAAGTAAAGTAAAAGATTGCAATAATTGATGACATAGTGGCATGGCAGAATATTCACCCTGAAGGCTTGCTACCTACCTCTAAAAAACGGCCGTCTTGTCCAGGTGCTTTCCCAATCTGTTTTTATCTGAAATTTTTGTATTCAATTATGCTCTATTTCCAAAACTAGTGTTTCTTATTGAGAATGCTACTTGCTAGTGTAGATACATCGTCTTCTAATCCATTGGTTGCACAATGTTTTGCACTCTACATTATCAGTCGATTGCATAATGTTTCATTTTTCTTATCTTGTCTTTGGCTAGGTATCATATATTATCCTATCAGTTTGGTTGCACAATGTTTGCACTTTGTCTTGTCAATTTGATTGCAAAATGTGTTCTATTACATACTTTAATATTATGTTAGGTGGATTTTTAATTTCTATTTGCAATTTTGCATATATATGGTAATGTAATTATCATCACCACAAGTTTTGATGAGTTTGTGATAATTATTAGTATTGTGTCCATGAGTTTTAGGTTAGCATGATGATACATGTAATACTGTTAAAATTGCAGATGGAGAAAAGAATCCAATGTGTGATGACAAGGTATTGTTAAGATTTTTTTATAAATCTGGTATACATACAAACGATGATTATACTTTGTTTGAAACAAGAAAACCATAAATGGGGTTAAGTAGCTTGAAAGCAAAATGGCATCCTCTCCAGGCAACATTCTCAAGGTTTTGATCACCTTCCTTAGTTTGTAGAAGTGTTTGGGCGTACTATTCTTTGTTAACCAAACATTGGTACATATCTGAAGATATTGATTTACTAACTCATTTCTTACGCAGCCCCACTGTCAGTAATCCTGTTACTGGGAATGAAAAATGTGCTGTAGTAGGGGTCCAGATCTTCTTTTTCAAGGTATGGCTCATCTTGTTACTAAAATTTCATTTCCATCATTATTTTTTCTTTTATCGAATATAAATATTTAATTTTGGCATACAACTTTGCAGATTTTGAAGTTGGCTGCTATTAGAATAAGAAATCTATGTGAAAGGCTCCGACAAGTAGAGCTAACTGAGCTTGTATAATATCTTTAAGCAGATTCTTGACCAGCAGACAGCTTTATTTTTCAATAGACATGTTGACCAACTTATTCTTTGCTGCCTCTGATTTCACCTTTGTTTTTTCTTTTATTTTGACAATTATTTGATGTAAACAGGGATTAGGAACGCACCATGTCGATATCATTGTTTTTTATAATGAGGTATTTGTTCCCACAGCCAAGCCTTTGCTGGTGGCTCTTATGTCTCCTAGTACTCGTCTTGAAGACAAGAAGACCACTAATAGTATATGCTCTGCTCTTTTTCTCAGTTTAAGCCTTCTAATTCTTCACTTAATTCCTCTTACAAGTAAATGATGTCTATTACTTGCATTTTAGGCCAAATTCCTGGATCACCCAATCCATCTCCTTTTTCAAATTTACCAGATATGTCCTCAAAGAAAGTCTCATCTTCTCATAATGTGCATGTCTCTCCTTTGCGGCAAACAAAGGTATCTACTTCTCATAATGTATAAGGGTATTAAGGCAGTAGAAATGGTCTATCTTGTAGATATCCATCACTTTAGGTTACTTATATTGATAAAGTTGAAGCACCTAGCTAAAATAGAAACAAGAAGACTGACAATGTTTACTGGTGAAAGCTTCAGTTACAACACCTAATGAACCTGAGTAGAGTCTTAATCTTTTAGACAACTCTAATGTAAAACTGAAGTTGATCTTTTGGACAGCTCTAATGTAGAATTAAAGTTTGTATTATATTGTGTTCTTTTGTACATTGTGACCTTAATCTATAATTTGCATCAATAAATTGTGTTTTTGGACTACATGTGTTGAATGGAGTTTCTGATTTGATGTTGAATGTATTATTTCGTTATTTGCATATGTATATACATTCAATTTTAAATAGGTTATTCCTCATGCCGTCAGATAGTCTGTCATTATATGTTATTTTTGCAAGCATCGGGTTGTCTGTCGGTAAAGATTATCTATCGCTAAAACTCAACTATTTATAGATAGATTATCTGTTGGCAAAGGTATAGTCTGTTGGTATAGAACTTTAATCACAGGTTTTATCCCCATACATTTTCTGTGGGTAAAAGCCTTTACCGATATTATGAAATACTTATGTTAGTGGGGGTTTTCTAACAGTACAAGGCAGTAAGATATTTGTAATTTTGTTTGAGCTTAAAAATTTTTTCTACACTCAATATACAATATAACTTATTCCATGTAAAATTTTTGTATTTTTCTAGGCCTGTTTGCTATTTTTAATTTATTAATTGTGTTTCTAGGATTTAAATTAAAATAGATGAAATTTGAACTGCAAGTGCATGAAATAATACACCAAAATTTATAAAAAAATCATATTCATGTTTTTGAGTCTATTTTTAGTTCTTATCCACTAAATTAAAAGAAATTTTGAAAAACTCTAGATTGCGACACTCGATCGGTAATATGGAGCTTAATGGTTTTTTTAATTTAAAAAAGCAAATGAAGTCTGAAAAACACGAGCCTTGTCATGATGTTATGATATGATACGTAGATACTGTGATAAAAATTTAAAAATATTTTAAGAAAGTTATCACGGAGGATATTAAGAAACCAAAGATTCTTCAAAGAGGAATTAGGGCTTAGAGAAGGGATAGGTTAAGGTTAAAAGCAAATTGATGGTTAAATTTTTGTTTGAACTTGAAACTTTTTTTATAATTAAAATACAATATAGCTTATTTTATGTAAAAATTTGGTATTTTTCTGGGTCAGTTTACTATTTTTAATTTATTAAGTATGTTTCTATGATTTAAATTGAAATAGGTGAAATTTGAACTACAAGTGCCTGAAATAATGCACCAAAATTTATAGAAAAATCATATTCATATTTTTTAGTCTATTTGTAGGTCGTATCCACTAAATTGAAAGAGTTTGAAAAATCTAGGTTACGACGCTCGATCGGCAATATGGAACTTAATGGTTTTTTAATTCTAAAATAACCAAATGAAGTATAAAAAACATAAGACTTGTTATGCTGTTATGATATGATATGTAGATGCTGTAATAAAAATTTTAAAATGTTTTCGAGAAAGTTGTCACGTAGGATATTAAGAAATCAGAGATTCTCCGAGGAATTAGAGTTTACAGAATGAATAGGTTAGGTTTGGAAATAAATCGATGGTTAAATCTTTAGTTGAACTTAAAAACACAACATAGCTTATCTTATATAAAAATTTAGTATTTTTCTAGGTCAGTTTACTATTTTTATTTCATTAAGTGTGTTTCTAGGATTTATATTGAAATAGGTCAAATTTAAACTGCGAGTGCTTGAAATAATGAACTAAAATTTATGTAAAAATCATGTCCATATTTTTGAGTCCATTTGTAGGTGAACACAGTTGAACTTAGTAAGCATTTGGATTCGTATTCGAATTCGAACTATCCGTTTTATATTCATATTCAAAAATATTTATATTCGTATTCAAATCTAAAATAAAATATGATAAATAGTAATATCCGGATTCAATTTCATCGGAATCCGATTCGAAACCTTGTGAGGCTGCGAGCCGAGTCGACGGGACGCGAGCCGTTAGTTCGTTCCGTGCGAACTGACTCCTACGCGACTGGTTGTCCGATTTGTCCACACGCCACGCGTCGGTAATCGGACGGTGGATTGCAGCCCGCCGCAATTTTTTTTCCGGCTATCACTGTACCAGTTTTACCCGCACATTCATTCTACCGTATTGTTGCATGGGCCCAGTGCTACCTAGCAGTTAGCCTTGCATTTTTTTAAGGTCACTAGCTTAGCGCACTAGAGAAACACATGAAGCTAGCTATGTCAGAAATTAATCTTATTATCCTATGCATTGTATCATCATGTTTTATTTGTATTTGGAGTTCTATTTTGCTGCATACTCGGCGTCGTGGCACGGTCAAATCAGTAGAAGCACAAGTTAGTGTAGAGCGTGACCAGATGACAGCCATTAGTTAAGTGCACGTATATACATGCAGTACAACTAGTTAGCCATGTAGTCGATTACCTGCTATGCATGGTAATTAGTTGGTCATATGCACAATTAGGAGCAAGAAGAGCATATATACGTACGTCTGGAGCAAATAATTTGCATGTTTGATGCAGATCAATTAACTAATTTTGTTGCATGGGACTGCACATGTATTAGTGGTGTCATGCACATGCACGTGTTTAGCCAAGTCCTACATCTCGCATGTAGATAGATGCGGTAGTTTAGGAGATCTAATCATCCATGGCTAGTGGCGCGCGCATGACGGCCAACGGCCAAGTTGATGCTGCGCGTGAGTCTATTTAAAACACAATGTAAGTTTAGTGAAGAAGCAAAAAGCAAGAGAAAACACTGCGATAGTTGTGTCCCGTGCCAAGAAACCTCTGTGAGCAATGTCATGAATCTTCTTGTGTTTCGTTAGAAAGTGTCAGTCGTGTCCACTGCATGGAGTGATTGAGTTGCTTTGATTCACAACGCTATAGTCCAGAGCACCACCACCATAAATGTCTTCTCAGCGGCGTAGTATCGAGGCCGTGGACGCCAATGGCGACGGCGCCATGTCCTTCCTCGCTGACAAGTCCGCGAAGGTCTTCGTCGCCGGCCACCGCGGTATGGTCGGCTCGGCCATCCACCGCAAGCTAGAGGCTCTCGGCTTCACCAACGTCGTGGTCCGGACCCGCGCAGAGCTCGACCTCGCGTTCCAGCCGGCCGTGGAGGCGTTCTTCGACGCCGAGCGGCCACGCTACGTCATCCTTGCCGCGGGCAAGGTCGGCGGCGTCCACGCCAGCTCGGCCGCGCCGGCGCAGTACCTGACGCAGAACCTCCGCATCACCATGAACGTCGTCGGCGCCGCCCAGCGCTGTGGCTCCGTCCGCAAGTTGCTCGTCCTCGCCAGCTCCACCATCTACCCGGAGGACGCGCCGCAGCCGATGCCGGAGTCGGCGCTCCTCTCCGGCCCGCCGGCGGCGGGGAGCGAGTGGTACGCCATCCCCAAGATCACCGGCATAAAGATGTGCCAGGCGTACCGCGCCGAGTTCGGCATGGACGCCATCGTGGCGGCGCCCAACAACTTGTACGGCCCGTGCGACCCCTTCCCCTCGGAGCGGTCCCACGTCATCCCGGCGCTGATCCGCCGCTTCCACCACGCCAAGGCCACCGGCGCCGCCGAGGTCGCCGTGTGGGGCTCCGGCGCGCCGCTGCGCGAGTTCACGCACGTCGACGACATTGCCGACGCTCTGGTGGTGCTGATGGACAGGTACTCTGGAGCGGAGCACGTGAACGTCGGGAGCGGGAGCGAGGTATCTGTGCGGGAGCTCGCGGAGGCGGTGCGGGAGGTGGTCGGGTACGAGGGCCGCGTGGCGTGGGACGCGTCCCGGCCCGAAGGCGTGGCGCGGCGGCTGCTGGACAGCAGCAAGATGAGGAAGCTTGGGTGGGAGCCCAAGGTGGCGCTGCGCGATGGCATCAAGGAGCTCTACCACATCTACCTTCGCCACCAGTGGGATGCCAAAATTAAGCGCGACCTCGCCCATGCATAAGCTGGATTTGGTATACATTGAACCACACGTACTTACGTACAAAATAGCGCAAACTCCTCCAATTTTAATATAAAATATACTATCAATTGTGATATAAAAATAGTTTTATTAAATTCATCATAAAAATATTTTATATTTTTATTGGTGTTTTTATTTGATATTATAGATGGTTATATTCTAAAAAAATAGTTAATGTCATAAAAAGTTTGATTTTTAAAAATTGAAACAGCCTATAATATGAAAAATATGAAATAGAAGAAGTGAGTCCCTCTTAAAATTGAAAATCAAGAAGCCGCCGGGACGAACTGATGAGTTCAAAGTCTCATGTTGACACGGGTGTCCGACGTACAATACACTTTGCGTGTTTAGTGGTAAAACACATGTCCATAATACACAAGGATTATTAAGCTTTCATTTTTATTTAAAAGTGTGTTTCCACACCTACTTGGATGTGTGTGGACGTGAGTGTGATGAGGTGCGTGTAACAACTGCCTTTGTGTGTTTCCCATCGTAATAAGGAAATAAGTTTACAATTAAAGTGTACATGTACTTAATTATCTGTGCTACTATAAATTGGCCATGAATATTAATCTCCGAAACAATTTTGGAGCAACTTAGATTATAAAATTCCACATGCCACTTTATTAACTATTATGTGATCGGTTCAGCTAGCGTACGCATCTAAGAACAAAAATAAAAAATGGTTATAAATAGTGCCGAACCTATTGATAACCAAAATTTGTATACCGTGACTTTGGATATATTAATCTTGCAGAATGGTGCACGTTTATTGTGTTAATTCTGCCAAAACAATTTTAGAAAATTTTGATAACTAGTACTTGGTTGATTTATCGATATTTGAGGAGTGTTGAGTAAGAGCATCTCCAAGAAAAATTCTAAAGAGTTATCTTTCCTATATTTTAAATATTATAACTAAAAAATTACCTTTAACAGATATTCTAAAAGACTCCTAAAAATGATGTGCTCCCTAAATCTTCCTCTATCTTTCATACTTGTAGAGAGCGACTCTCGTTCCCTATCTGCTCTGGTTCCACCTGTTTATGATACAAAAGATACAAATAAAAGAAAAGGGGAGATATTTAATAAGTAGGGTCCACCTATCAATGATACAAGAGTAAAATATAGAGAATATGATATTGAGAGTCTGTTGAAGAGTAATAAGATTTAGAGATTAAATTTTATTAGAAGAACTCCCTATATGAGATTTTAGAGAGAAAAATAGCAACTCTCTTGGAGATGCTCTAACGGAGGGAATTTGTGGTGACGCGGCTGCTGGCTACCACCCATGACCACACGCTTGGGACGGCCGCTTTGGTCCCAAGTCATGAAGCATAGGAATGGATTCGGATCGGATATGTATGTAATCGAATCTAGATATCACTATTTACTATATTTTATTTTGGATTCAAACATGGATACGAATATTTTTAAATACGAATACAAAACGGATGGTTCGAATTCGAATCTAGATCCGAATATTTACTAAGTTTAACTTGAAATGAATATAAAAATGAAAAGTGTGAAATCCGTCTATATTTTAATTGATCAAATTCGATTAATCAACAAAAAAATTTATGAATGGTACATATAAACATACATCGCAAGTATAATCAAATAAATTTTTGTGAATTGAACATAATCGACCAACCAACCAAATATTTTCACTTTAGCAACGTAATAAAAACATATGCAGTAGTTGTTTTTTTTTCTACACTTCAATAATGTATGTTTAGAGTAATAATAATATACAATATCAAATACTCAAATTATGCACATATGCTCTATTGCTTGTATGACCATGAAGTGTATAAATAAAACCATTTTTTACAACTACTTCAAGAATTTATTCAAATTCAAATCAATTCTTTGCAAATAAAATGTAAACGATGATTTAATCATCTTACTATCTTGTACTGCTAGAAAACCTTCACTAATTTAAGTGGTTTATAATTACATAAAGAATTAATAAATCAAACACATTAATATAGTGAGGAATAAGTCTACATAACCCCTCACGTATTGCTGGTTGATTACTTAACCTCCTGACCTAATAAACCAAGTGTTTGACTCCCTAAATTTGTAAATACCGTTTACTTAACCCTCTAAGATAGTTTTACAAAGTGGTTTTACCCTGCTGGCATGTCACATTGGACAAAATTGCTTTTTTCTTGTTCTTCCTTGTCTCCTTGTCCTCATTTCCTTGATGCTAACGTCGCTGCTGAATCCTTTCATCTTTTGAAAGAAGTACAAGAAAAAAAATTTTGGTGCCTAACACGTTGCTGCTGCTGTTATTTTTGGTGAATTTAGCATTGGATCTGAAAAGAAAGCTACTATTGATTAGTTTTTCTTGTCCTGTGAATACAGTGCCTGGAATAATTTTTGCCTTATCCCGCTATAACTTATTTTTTAGACAATTTTTGGAGCTCCAGTTTCTCTTTTTTTCTTTAACACAATATGGCTGAGAAAAAACTACAACTACAAGCTGTAGAGATTTACCTTTAACTTAGGCTGCAATCGGATGGTCTATTTCATGTCATTAGCTCGTCGTTTGCCTAGCCGAAGAGATAGGGAGCGAGGGAGGAGGAGACGCCGGAGTGAACGAGAAGTCTAGGGGGCGTGGCTGTTAGTTTTTTATGTAGGCGCGTGTGACTAATGTGGCAATTTTATCTAACGTGGCACATCAGCAGGATAAAATCATTTTGCAAAATCACTTTAGGGGGTTAAGTAAACGGTATTTAAAAGGTTAGGGGGTTAAATATATGATTTTTATGTAGACTTATTCTATATAGTGATGTCATGTCATTTCGAGTCTGTAATAGATCTGTGTGAAATCATAAAACAAATACGGATATATCTATTTTCATATCCGTATTCAACAGAAATTTGGATATCAGCTTCCATATCCATATTTATCAAACGAATTTGGATGTTTTTATTTATCATCCACATTTAATTCGAATACAAATATGGATATCCACATTTACAGTTTATCGAATACGAATACAGATAATTCGTATATTTTCACATCCATATCACACGTTGAGGGCAAGAGTGGTCGGGTGGTTGTCGTGCATCCAAAGCGAGGAGGACGGGACAAGTAGAAGCCCTCACAGTCCGACTTTGATCAAATTTAAAAATAAACATATCTATAATATCAAATAAATATATTATAGCAGATTTAATAAAAATAATTTGATGATGTACTATTAATATGTTTTTCTATAAAATTAATTAAAATTGGAGAACTTTAACAAACGAAAGGAGTAATAACTATTGTTATGTTTTTCTATGAAGTTAATTAAAATTAGAAAAATAACTTATAAAATTAAAATTATAACATGGAGGGGAGGGAGTACACTGAAGCGTTTTTGGATCTACGGGCCACGGCTCGACGCTGCAAGCGCCAGAGTTTATTCTGAAAGAGATCAATGGCGCCGCGCGACACAAGAGAAACAAAGAGAACGAATCATGTGCATTTCTCTTTCTCAGGTTGCTGTCAACAGCATCCAGCAGATCAGCACTCTTGTATACATTTCGGTTTGGCACTTGTAATTTTACAAGTTATTACAGGGTGATGGTGAAGCGCACCGCACTGATGCAATCATCGGCTATAAAGTCCGAAGAGGCCAAAAGATAATGGTACAGGTATAGACAGTGAAATTATGGTTCAACTGTCGTCTATGATTAAATTGGTCAGGGTGGTCAGCAGGACTAGTGTGAATCAGTATCCTGTAGTTGATAAAATGTAATGTCAGCAAATCGCCTTCCTTGGCTAGGTATAGCATGCTGAATTTCCGAGCCATGCATTGGAACCATTAGCCAATTTATGAACTGAAGTCCTAGTAGATCCGGCATGAACCTAAAAACATCAGCAGGAGGTACCGAGGTTTGTTCAGCTCAGGTTTCTTGGAATTATTAATTAGCTTGCTCCAAAACCTGTAATCTGTAATCTGGGGAACTGATTTGCCAATGACAAAAACCCTTCTCGATCAGCTAGTCGCAACGGTGTGTTGCCCTTTTTTGCTGCTCATTGGGGGGCTCAGTTCCACATCATGTTTCATACCTGGCTCCAAATCACTGTAGCGGCGCAGTACGGTTGTTGATTCAGCTACGCAACGACACCAAACTTATGATCGACTTGCTACATGTGCATAACTTTCCTGTTAAGCTTAGTTGAAGAAGTAGGTTGAAGCAAGAACTTCTCTCACATCGAAGTCCCCTTGTGGAGGACAGGGAGGAAACTCTACTGTTGGGAATGACGTCTGAAACTCCTTGAGCAACTGAATAGAAACAGTTCAAATTGAAAAGAAACAAATGTTAGGGGATAGGTAATCCTCACAGATACAGCTCGAAAGGAAGTATAGTATAATAAAGATACTGTGGAGTGAATAGTTCCAAGTGCATACATTTTCAAGAATTGGCATGCTGTAAAGCTTGACAAATTGTTCTCTCAGTATCTGGTTCATTTTGTCAACATCACATGCATGCACCCAAAACGAGTCATGCACCCCTGCATCCAAATTTCATGGAGAAAAAACAACATAAACAAAATTGCACATAAAATACAGACAGTGGAAAGTAAATATGTTACTGTCCATATGAGCTCCCTGAGTTATTTTGGGATGGCTCTAGAGATGTTTATGGTTCACGAACTTAAAAATATATAAAAAAACACACACACAATACTCACTCTATCCATTTTTATAAGGCATATTTCGTCTTGTTAGGACAAGCCTTTAAGCAACAATTACTCTATTAATAATTTAATATATAATTTTTGTAATACAAAATTATAGTCATGCATAAGTAGTTTTGAATATGAATTTAATAATATCAATTGTGTATCATAAAAAATATATATTAATAGAGTAGTTGTTGGTCAAAGGCTTGTCCTAACGAGACGAAATATGCCTTATAATGATGGACGGAGGGAGTAGGTTGTAGTGCACAAGCATCACGTGCTATTATTGGAAAAAATTGGGTGCATCCGATATGTACAGAAGAAGCTATGTATACTCAGCTTGGATGCACAACACATGTACATATTTTCTATTCGACAGCGAATGAGAGTTAAGTGCTAGATAGAAACTGTAGCTGTGCGTTTGATAGCTAAACGCAGTCACCGTCGGATAAAAAGTATGTAAATGTGTCATGCATCCAAGCTAGTTATGTATAGCTTCTTTGTACATACTGGATGCACCTAATTTTTTCCATGTTATTTGTACATATGCAACAATAGGTATAGCTCTGCTCTAGTTAGCATTCAAACAGAAATTTTAAGAGAAAATTAGATCTATACCACTCAGAACCACTCAATGCCTAAAAATACCACTAACATCTCTGCACTTCGATATACCACATCTCTGTTAGTCTATTTTTTATTTTACCACTTCCATCCATCCTCCTGTTATCAGAGAAGAGAAAGACTAAAACAACCTTACCACCACATTAGGTGAAGCCATGAGCTCACAACTCTATTCTCCAATCCTTTCTCTTTCTCCAATCCTTATCACCACACTTTCTAACACCACCAACATGACATGGTCAGCTGCTCGTTGCCACTGCTAAAATGCAGTCAAAGTTACAAGCCGGAGCCTCCAATCCAACAAGTGAAGTGAACAAGCTACACTGTACAGTATTAGTCTTCCTTACGCGGCCTGCCACCTCCCCACGCTGCATTGCAGCATGTGCAGAGCAACTTGGCTCTCTTGCGCACACGATCGAACAAGCCGACCGTCGGCTTTGGGCAGGTAGCCAGGTGAGAAGAAGCTGGATGGGGAGAAGGTGTTGTTCCTGAAGCTGTTCTTGTTCACCCGTCCAGGCTATGGGCTCAAGGGGCATTTTGGTCAGCTAATTATTACATCCACATTGAATGTTCAAAACAAACAGAAGAATAATGGTAAAAATCGAAAGCAGATTGACAGAACTGTGGTATTTGTCAAAGATAGTAAATGTTGGTGGCATTTTTAGGTACCAAGTAATTCTGAGTGGCATCGATCTAATTTTCCCAAATTTTAAAGATTTTTTGGCCATTCAGGTATATGCGCCCTATACCAAATACTTCCAACTAAAATAGCATTATTGACAGAATTAGTATCAATTTTTCTTAGTGAGCTTGGATTCAGCCCTGATTTTTTTCCTTATGTGAACACAGATGGACGCTAATCTTTACTCATACAAAATATAGGTAAAAAATTATAAATTGGATGCTTTAGAAAAATATATTGTGCAAGTCGCAGAAAATGATTAAGACCAGGATTCACTAATGTCACAATACTTTGCCAGAGTAAATATCTTGATCATAGAAAATCAAGTTATAAAGAAACATAAAATGTCATATCCCATCCATGTTCCATCAGAACCTTTAGATTTGCATCAACTGCCTTCGATGCTTTTTATCAGGACAGGACAAGGACTACATGGACCACTGCTACATTTGCCAGAAGTTCAAAGAGAACAGACATTTCTATTGTTCAGCCAATGTCCATTTCTTTGGCTAAGTATAGATAACAAAGCAGTTTGATCTACTTGCAGTGCAATGACTCGGTAAAATTGGTTGGTGCTAAGAGGAAGCTTTGCTGCTGGTAATTATTTATGATAGCAATGCAACCAGTAAATCAGATCAAACCTGCGAAATGAAGACCAGCGTCTTCGCAAGCAATTGCTGTCATCATCATATGTGAGCTATCAAAAGAGTGAACAAAATTTGGGGGGAAAGCTGCCTTTTGCCGCTGGATTGCAATCTGGAAATTGCAACATCAATATTAACGAAAAAAAGAAAGAAATCAATCAATAAATTATTTTACTTACTGTATCTCCCTCCCGTCGTAAAGCCAGACATTGCAGTGAAGTTCGAATCTGTAAAGCGATGATGCATATAGTGTTCACAAAGGGGCAATGCAGCAAAAATATAGCAGTGTCTGGAACTTGTCATGGCAATATGCCACTGAACCATGAAATGATAACAAAAAGGTGAACTTTTAACTTGGATGACTCAGATCTTCCTAAGTATTCATTGCTCATGTCAGGTGAACTTTTCAAAAGGCTAACAAAAAGGTGGAAACAAACATGACAGAATATAGATAGTTCTTACAAGAACAAAAAAGGCAATCATGCATTCATGTTTGACAACAGTCCATGGCAATCATGCATTCAATCTGGCACAAGTTTCAGAGAAAAAATGATTTTCACATAACCATGGCAGCAAGCTAGTGAAATAGAATCCACACACTAAACAGTTTTTTTATTTGATAAAAAATAGAAAACCAAGGGAATATTAAGCCAAAAATCATAGAAAACATGTGTTTACATGTCCACCCTTGAATTTGGGGCATATGTACAATCAATCGATCTATCAGGTGGGGAATTACCTACAGAAGGCGCAAAAGGCAGTCTGACTAGGACAAGGGATCCAGTCCATGTAGAACAGGGACAGCCAGGATCTAGCAAATCTATAAGATTAGTAATAGTATTTCCTTTTATGGTGTCAGGATAAGGTTGTAGTAGAAATTTTCCAATTAAGTATTAGAGTTGAGTTCAATTCCTATTTGAATTGCTCCTAATCTGGCCGAACCCTCTAGGAGGTATGGCTGTATATATATCTCAGGTTTCTAAGCAATAAAGAACATCAAGATTGAAAGTTAATTCTTCTTATTAGCCCTGCCTCGCTGGTGCGTCTGCCAACACGGCTCCGCCGCGCCGACGAGGACCAAGGCCATGTCCAGCCGTTCCTTTCAAATATAATTTAAGATCTAGATCCTACTTATCTATAAATCAAGCCTGTGACAATTTGGTATCAGATTGCTCAGGTTCTTCCTCCTCTATGGCTTCTTCTCAGTCCGACGACGTACTCAAGGCCTTGGCATCGATGGCGGCACAATTGGAGACTTTAAACAGAAGATTTGCTGTTCTTGAGCCTCTAGTGCCCTTGGCCAAACGCCTGGATGACCTGCCAAATAAGGTCCAGGCCCTCCAGGCATCCCAATTTGAATGTCCAGGAAGTTCGGGTCCTGAATCTTGCTGTTCAGCGCGTGAAACAGTCCCAAAATCAGCAACAGCAAGCAGTCCCTAATGCCCAAAGTACTCCCTCAACCAGCAGAAATTCTCTGCCACCACCAGCCAATGGCGTTTCGCATGAAGTTGGCGATTCTGCTCCTCAACGGACACCTCCACATCACGAGGCTGATGACACCATGGACATAGGGTTCCACCCCTAGGCCAAATTGGAATTCCCTTGCTATGATCGCAAAGAAGACCCGCTGTCATAGTTAAATCATTGTGAAATCTTCTTTCGTGGACAACGCACGCCGAATAACAAGAAAGTGTGGTATGCTTCTCTTCATCTCACCGGCGCGGCACAACTATGGTATTATCGCTTGGAGCTAAATGCAGTGCTCCAACATGGCGTCATTTCGTTCAACTTGTCCACACTCGGTTTGGTCCTCCAATGACGATGAGACCCCTAGGTGAATTAGTGGAGCTTCGCTGAACAGGAACTGTGGCCGATTATCTTGACCAATTTCTAACACTAGTCTGTTGGGATGCCAATTTATCAGAGGATCAACAAATTCAACTGTTTACAGCAGGACTAGGCAACCCGCTGAAAACTGATGTGGCATTGTGTCGTCCTCAGTCCCTTGAGCAGCACATGGCTATAGGACCTTCAGCAACAAGTGGAGCTGTACCAGTTTCCGTTCAGCCAGCCAATGTCTCACATACCGGGGTGACTAATCAGCAGAACCGACTAGGCTCTCTCCCACGCAAGCGACTATCTCCTGCAGAGCTGACTCAACATCGGGCTGAAGGACTCTGCTATTATTCAGCCTAGTCGTTCCCCATTTTCTTCGCCGGTCCTTTTGGTTCGCAAGCCAGATGGGTCCTAGCGGTTTTGCGTGGATTATCGGGAACTCGATGCCAAGACTATCAAGGATAAATTTCCACTTTCAGTGGTGGAAGAGTTGCTGGATGAGTTACATGGAGCACAATTCTTCACCAAACTTGATCTAAAGGCAGGGTATCATCAAGTCTAGATGCGTGAGGAGGATGTTGAAAAGACGGCGTTCCGAACTCACCATGGACACTTTGAGTCCCTGGTTATGGCATTCGGATTGTGTAACGCTCCTTCAACTTTTCAGGCCCTTATGAATGAGGTACTAGCTAAGTTCCTTCGCAAATTCATATTAGTTTTCTTCGACAATATACTTGTGTACAGCTCAAATTGGGAGGAACATCTTCAACATCTCCATTTGGTGTTTGATCAACTTCGGCATCATCAGTTATATTTGAAGAGATCTAAGTGTGCCTTTGCTCAAAAGAGGGTGGGTTATCTCAGCCATATCATTTCAGCCAAGGGAGTGGACGCTGATCCTAACAAGGTGCAAGATGTGGACCGCTGGCCGACACCCAGGTTGGTGACCGATGTACGGAACTTCTTGGGATTAGCAGGGTATTATCGATGTTTCATTCATCACTATGTGTCGATTGTTGCACCCTTGACTACTCTTCTGCGTCGGCATGAATTTCAATGGTCCGATGAGGCTGCCTCAACTTTTCAGCATTTGAAAGACGCTTTACAAACAGCTCCTATTCTCCGTCTTCTAGATTTCGAGATTCCTTTTGTGGTGGAGTGCGATGCATCTAGCACCAGCATTGGAGCAGTGTTGCAGCAAGAAGGGCATCCAGTAGCTTACTTTAGCCGGCAACTGGCAGACAGGCATTCCAAATTGGTAGCGTATGAGTGGGAGCTTATTGGGTTATCCAAGGCAATTAGGCATTGGCGACCCTATTTGTGGGGGCGCTCATTTGTGATCCGAACAGATCATGCGAGTTTGAAGTTCTTACTCAACCAGGCATTGGTAACTCCCCCCCAACAACATTGGGTCAGTAAGCTAATGGGATTTGATTTTGTGGTGGAATATAAACCGGGCCGAGCTAATGTTGTTGCTGATGCGTTATCACGAATGCATGAAAATGTGGAGACTTGTGCAGCTATTTCCTCTCCTATGCTGCTGTCTCGTGCTGATTAGGAAAAAGAATTGCGAGAGGATCCAAAAATTCGCAAACGTTCTACACAACTGATAAATGAGGTTCCTTCTCCTATTGGGTCCATTCCGTGTGATAATGCACCTGAATAGGAAGGGAAGGGGCACGTTGAAGGTCATTGGTCGACACGAGATGGCCTTCTTTTCCATAAAGGACGGTTGTTCCTTCCAGCTTCTTCGCCACTCAGGAGCAAGGTAGTGGCTGCTTATCACGATGTAACACATGAGGGGATTCATAAGACTTTACATCGAATTCAACAGAGTTACTTTTGGGAGGGTCTTCGTCGGTCTGTGGAGGAATACATTAGTAGTTGTTTTGTTTGTCAACAGCATAAAGCATGTACCTGTTCACAGCAAAATTTGGTAAAGCCCAAGCCCAACACATTTCGGCACAGCCCATGGAAATTAAGGAATCCGGTCAAAGCATGGTCAGTGAAGCCCAACTATAATACGCGCAGTTGATTGGATAAAGATACGAAGAAGCTAGTAAAAGGGGAAGAAAGATTTTTCAGTTGCAGTCGTATCCATGTAGGACAGCAAGTCTTCAGACTATAAATATGTAACGCTTAGGTTTAGTTTAGAATCATCAAACAGATCAACAAACAACTCTCGGCGCATCGCCAAACTTGCCACCGGCGAGTTCTTACTTTCTCGCGGGGCTGCATCGCTTCGATCTCCGGCGAGAGGTAAATTCCACCAAACATGTATTGATTAGTAGGTCTAAGGCTTCATCGGTTAGGTGCGACATCTTAGTCTATGTATCATTCATGCTGTATCAGATGCGTAGTTTAAGTCAAATATATTAATCTAAGGCTTCATCGGTTGAGTTCGACACCTTAGGTTGTGTGTTTGACTCATGTCACGTATCATTCATCTGGATGAAATGTGCTCCGATATGTTTAGCGTTATGATTTGCTGTGATTTAGCGACTGTCTTGGTATGATCCAATCTTGCGGTTATAGCAAGTGATAATGCAAACACAGATCGGACATGTTGAGGCTAGATTCTATCGGAGTATAAGCCGTTAGGTTATCCCTGCGTTTGGATCTCATCGTCATATCGGGTATCGGGATCAGGCAATATACATCAGCCTAAGTAATATTATACCTTGCTTTCGCATCCCAATATCAGCCCTAGTATTATTTTCAATTGCTCTCACAGATTAGTTGGCTCAGGCCGATACCGGTATTCCGATAGGTTTCATAACAGATACATTTCTTGTACATCGTGCATCTAATATGCTGCGTTGATTGACCTTCACCATGTTCTTATTTACAATTATCCGATACGCATTGAAACCATCGACTCAACAGCCGATAGGTGTTACTCTTACGTTTTCTTGTCTATTTTATCAGTTGTAGAATCAAACTGATTGGCACGCCACGAACCGCAAATTTAGGACCTGCACTAGAGTTAAGCAGATCTCTCAGGTCACGCGTGTGACCAAAAACTTCACCAACAAGCTTTTTGGCACGCCCAGTGGGACCAATCTTCAACGACACTTCCCGTCATGGCGGGAGAATTCGACAACAGCAACGTCATCCAAGTCACCATGGAGACGCTGAATGAGGAACAAAGGGTAGAGGTGCAGAGACACGTTGACGACTACC
>KE371119.1:638939-659867 GCA_000418225.1 Zizania latifolia | reverse complement strand
AAGAAACCCACCTAGCAGCAATTTCTGAGTAGATATCGGCAGGTTTCTCTCCAGGAACCAAGTTGACAGCAGCCGCACCCATCTGCAGAACAGTATAACACTCAATAGTGCAAACTATGAACCATCCAAAATTTACATCTCGATAAATTGTACATTGCACTCTAAAATTTTGCAAAACACAAAAGAAGCTCAGCTAGCAGGAAGACTTCATAGGCACAATCCAGAAGGCATTTCTACTTGCTATGTTTTTTTGAGGCAATCTACTTGCTATGTTGATGACTATCTTACAAATAACTGAAGATTCGAATGCACTTATTTATCAAAGACTCAAAGCAACAATTATTAACTACACTGACTATCTAATGGCAAATAAGAACACAGTGGATAGTGCTGGCTCTACTCTAGTATATCATGAGTTAGACAAAAATAAGTTAGCCAAATGAAAATTAAACATTATGGCAGGGCAGAAACTTACATAGTCTCTTCCAAGAGCAGCATAGTGTTGTAAACCATTGCATGAACCATCCTGATAGATGAAACGGTAACCAAATATTAGTAATATCAAGGAAAATGTCGGTTGTGCAGAAATAGATTAAACCAGTTGCTATCATAACTAAACGCTGAGGGTGACCTGGCACGTCTAGCAGTAAAAGTTATGTTGATGTGTGGTGTTGACTGTTTTGTTTGCATCTGTGTTAGACAAAATCATTTTTTCTCCTTATTAGATTTATTGCTTATGCCATTGGCAGGAAGCAGTAGGCCCATACATCTAACATTCTGACAATTCCCTCTAAAGTGTACAAAAAATTCGGTAGAGAATTCATATAGGTGCACCAACTTTACTTCAAATGCAGTATGGCCAGATCAGATGTAGTGATTGCTGAACCATTGAATAATTAAGAACATGAACAGGTAACTGTAATAGTCCAAAAAGTGAAGGGGAGGGGGTAATATAAGATTATAAGATGCCTGAAATCATATCGCAGTTAATAGAAACTATTTCAAATAACAGCCAATATTGGCCATAAATAGCAAAAGATTAACTGTCATAGGTAGTGGGCTAGACCACCAGGCCCAGCCCAACCCCCACGTGAACAGTGCGCCACCGTCCGGTTATCCTCTCGGCAGTGTTTATCCCGGGATCAACCCATGACATTAACTCATATGCACCCACTTGATAACTGATTTTTCAACATAAGTAATATTTACAGGAATTAGCAAGTATTTGTTAACAAATACAGGCATTTTCTCTGTTGCAAGGTGTCACAGTGATACTGAGGCTAGTAGCTAAGCATATAAAGTAGCCTAGATTAATGAACCTGTGATATTATTAACTATTTGACCTTCTGTGTGTCTAAATGAAAGTTGGATCCTTACTAGCGAGTAGGGCATTAAGTAATACATCCACATGTGTGCCTCTCTCAATGAAGGATATGATTGCATCATTACATGCACCATGTATCAAAGCAATACCTGATGAATAGGTAGATGAGAAACAGCACAGTGAGGTGATGAACTTGTTAAGGCATCAACAAGATCCATGCACGCAGCTAAACATTGAAAATGATCCTCAGCATTCATCCACCAGCAATTCCCATCAACAGGATTAGCTGCTGAATCAAATATATCAGGCAAATGGTTCTCCACAAACGCTAGCTTGTCCTCATGAGAAAGCTTTTCAATTCCTCCACCATATTTGTTAGCCAAATGAATCTTTAACCAGCGTAAACCAGATTTTCCTAGTGGCTGCCCTTCAGCATACTCTAGAACACCTCTGCATAGATCTGAACCTAGGTGACTCAGATGTGGATGCATAGGGTATGCGCGACCACGAAAATCAAGATTATGGGGGAAATAAAATCCATCCTCCTCTCTCATTTTGCGAGCAACCTGTTAATGGCGGTCGCCATAACATATAAAAAAATCAGAGCATGTATCTGAAAAGGTACGAAGAGTGCAGATTTATATCACATACAGAGAGTTTAAGTTCTGTATCGCATCGCTTGGCGTGCAGTTCACGATTTGTTTTCTTTGCTTTCTTTAAACTCCACTTCCATTTCTGTATTTCATCTGGAGCCTCTGATTCAGGTCGTTCAGATAGAGGAACCTATAAACAAAATAGAAGCACAAACAGATCAGAACCATCAGATGTTAAAAAAGATGTGTGTGCCACTGTGCCTTGAGCATACTATGAAGCAGACTGTTCATAATGGCAGAATTAACATACATTGAACCATATGAATTACTTACATTTCGCTTATCAACCAATCCTGCAATGCCCCCACCTCGACTCCAAATAGTCTCAACAGCATCATGTACTCTTCTATTCACCCTCCATTTAGTACTCCCAAGGATATCTAATGCCTGCCAATATGATAATACTTCAGAGTGCTATCCAATCACACAGATATACATCATCAGGTCATTGAAATTAAGCAAGCACAATTGAATAAACATCCATGGAACAATCATACTAAGCAAGGTGAGTAGGTGGAAAATGCTTTTAGCTTTTGAAAGAGGAAATTAATGTTGAGTAAGACTTTTTTTCTTGGTATGTATCAGTCCATTATTCCAATGAAAACATGTTCAGAAATAAAGTGTGTTGTTAACTTGTTATGTATTAGATTCAGTCACTGGTAGCTAACCTCAAATACTTTCCGCAGCTGTTTTCTTGGAATACTCTTAATGGCATCCTTTTGATCCTTCACACCATGTGTCCGCATAATATATGAGGGCAGAAAAAGGTACCCTCCTGTGTCATAGCTCAAACAAAATACAGCTGACAAATTAAAATCACCAAATAAAAGATGCAGTAAGTTATAGTGTCTTAACCAAATATAGCTACTATCATATATTGAATTGTTGATGAAATGGAAAATAAATATCATACAGAAAAAGATACACACATGAAACACTAACATACCCCTTCCATTTTTTAGGAGGTACCAGCATAGGAAGATAGGGTATCTCCACGTGTCTAGCCTGCAACATGTTCAAATCTTTAAATACATCTGGAAAAAATCATTTGCACGGACAGAAGACAGAACATTTGCCAAAGAGAAAAGGAAAATCTGCTAAATGTTTGACATGCAAAATAAACTTACAGTGCTTTCAAACCCATCATGCACAAGAGGGTCACACTCTATCACCCAGTGCTTCTTCTTCAGTCTCCTGCACATTGAACAGAAATGACACAAAAGTAAGCACAGAGTAGTTATTGAAAAGTGTATGCATCTGTACAGACACAACATGCAAGTATTCAATGGAAGTAAACAGTAGATATGTACTGCCCTACCCATTTTCTACTATCGGTTGTCGAAGTACATGCTTAAATTCAGGTCGAATATCAGGAGAACTTTCCGGTGTTTGGTCAGCTGGTGACTGTACAAATGCTGAATCCAGTAATAATTCAATCAAGCGAGTCCCTAACTGCCACCCCAAAAAGAGGATTAAGTTTTTGCAACACATAAGACATCAAGGCTGTGGCTGCAGGTCTAGTGGGTAGACAATAAACCTTCACTTGGGCTTCTGTGCCCCATTCTTCCAATTCAATCTCCTGTTGCACAATCTTTTGTGCTTCACTCAACTTTCTCCTCCTAACCAATGTTTTAACATGTTTCCGGCATTTGGCCTGCTCCTTCTCTAATGCTTGATCCTTTTCACCTTCATTTTTGCTCGTACCTTTCTTCCTTGTCTTCTGAAAGAATGTCTGGACTTTGAACTACAGAACAAGCAAACCAATGGCATTCACTAGAGGCTACATTGTTAGGTGAAGACTAAAATGCCAAAACAGAGAATTTTAAACAGTATTTAGCTCCATTGCAATTGAAGTAACAGATTTCAGTAATTTACCACAAATATACAACTCTAACGCACAAGATGAATAATTGACTCTGCATGAAGAAGAATCTAAAATCCCTGATCACAGTTTGAACACTTAAAGAGATGTGGGACCTTAACTTTGGTAATTTAGATGTATATAGTCCAATAGTTGTAAATTTTAAGATATTCCATTGGTATCATCAACTCATAAGACCTGTACTGTGCTTTATTAAATAATGTAGGTCAAGATCTTCCCTCAATGATCACCTCGCAAAGCAAATATGAGAGTACACATACAAACACCTAATACATCCATCCGTTGCACAAAGCACTAAGTCACTCCAATTTTCCATCTTGGCTTGACTAAACTAACAAAACTTATCATTTGTTGTGCCAATTCTAGATTGAATTGTTGGCCATCTAGGGCGAGATGAAAATTGAAAAGTATAAATACATCCCTGCACAGCTATGTTCACTACCAGAAAATGTCACAGCCTGTCTACTGCTAAAAACACTAAGGTGACAAAACACCACCCGTAGATCACGAGGCATTGTTGATTTGTTGTGCGTGAGCTACCCACTACTCGTGAATGACATCAAAATCAACGTGCCCTTACTCCTAAGCACGGAGCTGAGCCACTCACCTCGCGCTCAACAGCCTCGCCAATGCAGTGGGAGGCCTGGAGAACACGGAAGCTGCCGCCTCCATCCTTGCTCGACATGAGGACCCCCATCATCTTGTGCATGACGATGACGGCCAGCTTGTCTGCTGGCAGCAGGAGCAGGTACTTGGCATAGACATGCTTGACGCGCTTCCGCCGCTGCACCTCCTGATCCCTGGCAATGGCGTCGCGCAGCGGCTCGAACCAGCCAAGGAAGAGCGACTTTACGTAGGGCAGCGCGGGCGCGAGCTTCCGGTCGAGCATCTCCTGCTCGAGCTCGCGGTACTCCTCCGCGGCCCGCGCCCACGCCTCCGTCTCCGCCTTCACCTGCCGCTGCCTCAGACGCCGGTGCTGCGCCTTCCTCTCCGGCTCCCTCTCCCTCTCCAACTCAATCTCCCTCTCTAGCTCCTCCTCCATCTCCATCTCCTTCTCATCCAGGGGAATCTGATAGGAGTCGGCGGGGGAGTTGAGAAACGCGAAGAGGTCGAGCCAGTGGAAGTCGTCGGTGGCGGGTGGCGGGAGCGGCGGCAGGCCGACGGACACGGGGAGAAGTATGGTGATAGGCGTATTCAGATTCAGCGGCGCCACGGCCGCCATAGGCGGCGGCGGGGACAGGCGGCGGAGTCGAGGCCGCGGCGGTGGCACGCAAGGCGAGATGGGGGAGAGGAGGAGAGGCATGCGCGCCTCTAGGGTTTATCTGATTCCAATTCCGCAATGGCGAGAACTTTGGATTGGGATTTGGAATTCGAGGTTGGCGACGACCAGGGCGAACGATGAGAAGAAGGGGGAGGAGAGAGAAGTCTCAAACCTCGGTAGAACCTTGACTTCGGAATTTGGAGGGAGGAGGAGGCGAGGATCGAAGGTGATAAGGGGAAAAAAAACAGAGGCAGGAGAGTATCTACTGGCTGTAAGATCTGTTCATTTAAATAAATTTATATCAAACAGACTTGTAATTTTGGGCTGGATCGAACTAGAGTTGACAAAATCGAACTGTAACCGCAGTTACCACTCGGTAACCGACTATCGGAGATATGACCTCCAGTACCTCACGATGGGTTTATCAGCCTGGACCGAGAGCATGCTAAGCCCAATATTGAAGTCCGGTATGATTCATAAAGAGTTCGGTCCCGATAAAAAATATTATGTCCTTATTAGGGAACTGAGCTCTATATCTGATATAAAGAGATATGTTTGTATCAGAATTTTTTTAATTGAGGAATTAAGCCCCGAATTCGGTATGTAATCCCGGACATAAGGGAAACCGACTCGAAATAAAGTACTGTGTTATTGGGCTCGCCCCTTGAGTATATAAAGGGGACGAGACACCCCTAGAATATTGTGTTGTTTATGCTCTGTAATCTTAGACACCATATAATACACCAAAACACTAGACGTATGGCTATTATCCTTCAGGAGGCCTGAACCAGTATAAATCTTGACTTTTGTTTTCTAAGAGTCGACCATCAGGTTCAAGAGTGCAACGCTTCTCTAATCCACTATTCACCATCTCGAGTACCCTCTTGGATGGACTGCTCGGTAATTCATCGATAGTTGGCACGCCAGGTAGGGGTCACGACAACTTTCACTGGGATCCGATGGCATCTCCGCATCGTCTCTCCGCCAAGCCAAGGACAACATTCGTCCTTAGTGACAACACTTGACCAGGAGGCTGGTTCCCTTCGACTCAACACCAGCACCAGTCCAGCCTCCGCGTCAGGTCCTCAATCCCTTCACCGCCAGGAAGGCAAATCGGGTCACAGAACGCCTGACTGACACCATCGTGGAGATGGTGATAGACTAGCTCGCTGGTCAGGTTGCTAGTCAAGTAATCCAACGCTTCAAGTCACCTGGGAGACCTGCATCATCAAAGCTCTACTTGGGCTTGAGAAGATTTCCTCGAGCATGTGGGAGGCCGGCTCATCGGTCGACTTACGCGACCGTGCGCCAAGGCTATCGACGAAAGTACCACAGAACCCAGACGCTCCATCCGATGTGCCAAATCAACTAGGCGCCACGGCTGGAAGCCCCGAAAGGATAGCCCGACCTTCTAGAAGGCCGCTCGATGATTCAAGCGCTCGAAAAAGACGGGGCAAAACGGCACCTCGGAACAATCAAGGATATGATGCAAGAAGTCCCACGAAGCCTTCTCGGCACAAGATGAATGATAGACCAGAAACGCGAAGGAAACGGAACCAGCCAGGATCGGCTCTAAAATTGAACATTTTTCAAAATCGCGGTTCGGCGACACACATTTTTGCAGGAACTCTAAGCTTCGTCAACCTCAAGATTTTTCTCCCGTTTCAGCTCTATACTCTTGTACCCTCGTCCTTGAGTAAATGAAGCTGAACCACACTTATTAAACACTTTACATCATACTTTTTATCGTTGACCCGCTAGGCTCACCGGTTGTGCCCCTATGAAGCAACTCTGAGTTTGGCACTAACAACCATATGGGTGAAAAAGAGCTGGCAGCAGTGCCCCTCTCAGTACTCGACCGCTTGCTAAGATTCTTGGGGGCTCGAATCCTTAGCCTTAACTTTGCTAAATGCCTTTAAAGGTCTCGAAAAACTTGTGACGCATGATGTCGGGTTGACGCATAAGTAGCATTAGTTCTCTATGCCTAAGACTATACAGCTATAGCGGGGGCTTGAGACCCGACCTTGTCTACGTAAAGGACTTAATTTAAAAATCCAGAGTTTCGAAGCTCTCGAGGACTTGCGTTGCCTGATGTCGGTAGGCGTGCACGTGGTATTAGATCCCTGCGCTGAGTACTATACGGCCAAACCAAAGTTTCCTCAGGACGCTGACAACTTTGGTGCACAAGAATTTTCAAGTCAAGCAAAAAAAGATTTCATTCATGAAAGACAAAGTTCCTTTACAAAAGACTTAAACTAATCATCTACTCCTGTTTTTACAGAGACTATCTACACTACTCTTCATGGGGCGGTGATGACTACGCTGGATCCTCGATGGGCATGAGAAGGTTAAGGTCTTTAGCCATGGCCACGATAAGATCCTCCACCTCTTGCCAGAGCACATCGCCCCCCTCGGTGGACACCCCGGCGGAGAACCCAGCGGCCAGTGGCCCGAGGTCCACCTCGGGGAAGTACACCCGAACATGCGCTAAGGCATGCTCGACTCCATTCCTCGCCACGTCAGCAACGAAGAGTTGGAGTTGGGTCTCAAGGCCCCCAAGCCTCACCGAGAACTCCTCTTCCTTAGCACTTGGGCCTGAGAGAGCGTCCACCAAAAGAAAATAGAGGCGGTCGACCACTAAACGGGTCCGACCCACCTCTGCCTTGAGCTCGACGATTCGAGCGTTAGCCTGATCGTGGCTCCCTACAAGAAGAGCCAAAAGATGTTAGTACTAAAGACAAAACAGAATATCAGAAGTGATCAAGCACAAAGGCTTACTGTCAAAATTGGCAGGGGCTTATAGCACCGCCGTCTTAACCTTCTCGTAGGCGTCCTGTAGCACCTCCTTCGTGGCCTGGGCAGACTTCTCCACCTCCTTCATCGCATCGGCGGCAACCCTGACGGCCTCCTCTCGTTGTCCGGCCTCTTTGGCCATCTTGGTGGCATTGTCGGTCGCCACCGCCGCCAAACCCGCTACGAACCGGGCCTCAACGCCCTCCCTCAGCGCCTCGACCCTCGCCTCAAGGTCAGCACGCTCACGCTTGAGCTGCTCAACCTTGGCCTCAAAGGCAGCCACCCAGCCTACACCCGAGGCCTCCCCCACGTCTGCCTAGCTGGCTCGGTGAAGTCTGCTAGACCTATTGGGTTATGGGAGGTTACGCTAGCGCTTAATTTCAAAAATTTACCCCGTTAGCCCAGGAACCATGCGTGTAATGGGATCGTAGATCGTTACCTCAAGCTACGAGACGTGCTCAGGCAGCGGAAGTAGAGTCGATGAAGCGCGTCCTCGAGCTGCTCCTCCCGGCTCCGTCCGTTCGTTTGCTGTGAAGTCGACGTAGCCCGGTAATCTCCATGGGAGAAGATCAGCACCGATGTAGCAGCGGTGTCTCTACGGTATCCACACTTACAGGAATGGGATCACCTCTCGCCGGTATGCTAGTACCATGAGGGAGATTAGGGGAGAGATCGCTACAACCAGTGCGGCTAGAAGAGAGGTGGCAGCTAGGGTTTGGTCAAACCAGCAGCAAGCAGCAGCTTTTTCATGCTAGCCCCTCCTCTCTTTATATAGTGTCCTGTTACGGGCCTTTAATCTGTATTAAAATCCAACAGATCTAATCTGTTTGCCTGGACCAGAACATTCGGTTCTAACCGGAACTTCCAAAAATAACCTTCTGTATCGAATTTATTTCGACCCGGAACTTCCGGTTCGTCCAGGCAGGCACGGAACTTCCGGTCCAACCGGAACTTCCGGCTCCTCCAGAAACCGAAACTAGGGCTGGCCCGAAACTTCCGGATGCTCTAAAACCCGAAACTTTCGGCTCTAAGCTAGAACTTCCGGTTCCCCTAGAATTCTCTTAGGCATAATTCCATCAATCTCCTACTTGCACAAGAGCCAATTCTTGCAAGTTTTAAAATCTAATCCCCTTAAGCGTATGACCCGATAGGTTCATATGCAAACGGCCGCTACCCAGAAACCCTTTTTGAATCGCCGATCAATAGCAATACCTAGCAGCACTTATTGACCCCCGAAAATATACAAAGTCAAAATCATAATTTCTGAACCTTAATATACTCACACACCAATCCCTTTACCACACGATATCAGTCAAGCTCAAGGCAAGATTCGTGCCACCCTTATTGACAGCTCGATACTTTACTCAATAAAGTAGTGGATTCAATCATGATCAACTCTTTGATTATAGTGGCATGGCCATACACTTTCTAATCCGACTACCTCGAGGGGCCTAGAGACGTCTCTCCTGTTATTTAGGAGGGGTAAATTCCATCTTGACCGCTCACATCCCACGACATGTTTCGTGACACACCCGAAAGCAAACTTTATAACTACCCTGTTACGGAATAGCGTTTGAAAGCCCCTAAGTGTCCTACTACACATTCTGGAATTAATGATGATCTCAGGTCTAAGGATTTTGCAGGTACACCATTTGAGATGATAACTGATGGCACTTTTAAAATAACAATCTCAGCAGTATCTCAAAGTGGGTCTATCCAACTCCATGTTTACCAACATGAGTCCACATCACTGATTTGACATCTCCATATCTATGATCTGTGAAACATGATCATCAATCAAATAGATGTGCTAATCTATAAATCATCACTGTCCCACACGACGATGTGAGATTAGGGATCGTTTAGAATAACATCGTAACACAGAGAGTTTCACAAATAAGTCACGCACTTGTTGATCAATGTAAAATATATTTATTCAAGGAACAAGATAACCGATTATCCAGATGTACATCAGCATAGACAAAACAACTTCTTCTCACATACACTTGACTCACTCACGTAAGTATCTAATACCCATAGAGCTCAAGTGCGCCTCATGCTTGGGCTGTGAGAGAGGCTTCGTAGACGGATCTGCAATATTTAAATCTGTGTGCACCTTGCATATCTTCACATCACCTCTATCTATAATCTCACGGATCAGGTGATAGCGCCGCAGTATGTGCTTGGACTTCTGGTATGACCTAGGCTCTTTGGCTTGCGCAATGGCACCACTATTATCACAATAGAGGTCCACTTGACTAGACACACTAAGGATAACACCCAACTCAGAAACAAACTTTCTGATCCAAACTGTCTCCTTCGTAGATTCCGAAGCTGCAATATACTCGGCCTCAGTTGTTGAATTTGCAACTGTTTCTTGCTTAGAACTCTTCCAACTCACTACGCCTCCATTGAGGCAGAACACAAATCTAGACTACGATCGCGAATCGTCCTTGTCAGTTTGGAAGCTAGCATCGGTGTAACCATTTACAACGAGCTCCTCCTCACCTCCATAGACCAGGAACATATCCTCGGTTCTTCTCAAGTACTTAAGGATACTCTTTACTATCGCCCAGTGACTTTCACCCGGGTTTGACTGATATCTGCTCGTAATACTTAGAACATAAAAAACATCTGGACGTGTACAAAGCATGGCATACATGATGGATCCGATCGCGAAGGCATATGGGACCACACTCATCTTCTCCAGCTCATCAGGTGTCGAAGGATATTGACTCTTGCTGACAGAAATATCATGTGACATTTGCAGAAAACCTTTCTTCGAATTCTGCATATTGAACCGTTTCAATACCTTGTCAATGTACATGCTTTAGCTTAATCCAATTAGCCTTCTCGACCTATCTTTATAGATCTTTATGCCCAAAATATATGCTGCCTCTCTAAGATTTTTCATTGAGAAACTTTTTCTCAACGAAGACTTGACAGCATCTAGCATATGAATATCATTTCCAATTAATAATATGTCATCTACATATAAGACTAGAAACACAAGTGAGCTCTCACTAGCCTTCTTCTAAATACAAGGCTCTTCTTCATTTTTGATGAAGCCAAACCCTTTGACTACCTCATCAAAACGAAGGTTCTAACTTTGAGAAGCCCACTTCAGCCCATAAATGGACCTTTGCAGCTTGCAAACTTTTCTAGCATTCTCTGGATCGTCAAGACCTTCAGGCCATGTCATGTATACATCCTCACTTAGGTTTCTATTAAGAAAGCCGTCTTAACATCCATTTGCCATATCTCATAGTCATAAAATACGGCAATTGATAGGATGATCCGGATAGACTTTAGCATAGCGATGGGCGAAAACGTTTCATCATAATCAATACCTTGAATCTGCCTAAAACCTTTCGCCACCAATCGTGCTTTATAGATATGAACATTTCCATTAACGTCTATCTTTTTCTTAAAAATCCATTTACACTCGATAGTTTTTACACCATCAGGTGGATCGACCAAGTTTTAAACTTGATTCTCTCTCATGGATTCTAACTCCGATCTTATGGCTCCAAGCTATTTCTCAGAGTCTGATCCCATCACTGCTTCCAAGTAGGTCTTAGGTTCATCATTGTCCAACAATAATACGTCGCGCTGCCCAGTAGTTAAAAACACAACCTCTCCGACCGATGTGGGGCTAGTGTCTCGACAACAGGCTCTGCAACATCTTACATGTCGAGTTGCAGTATAGTAGAAGCTGAAACTGATGGAATTATGCCCAAGAAAATTCTGGTGGAACCAGAAGTTTCGGCTGTAGTCGGAAGTTCCAGGTTCTGGAGCATCTGGAAGTTCTGGTAGGACCAGAAGTTCCGGGCCAGCCCTAGTATTTGATTTTCTGGACGAACCGGAAGTTCCGGCTGTAGCCGAAAGTTCTGGGTTGAGAATTAATTCAATACAGAAGGTCATTTTCGGAAGTTCCGGCTGTAGCCGGAAGTTCCGGCTATAGCCAGAAGTTCTAGGCCAGACGGACAGATTAGATCTATTGAGCTTTAATACAGATTAAAGACCCATGACAGGGTACTATATAAAGAGAGGTGGGCAAGCACGAAAATGCTGCTGATTGCTGCAGCCGTTGCTCCCGGTTAAGAACCCTAGCCACCACCTCTCCTCTCTCCACGATCACAAGTGTTGTGATTGATCTTCCGGATCTCGCTAGAGGTGCTAGCACGCCGGCGCGAGGTGATCCCTTCCCTGTACGTGTGGATACCGTAGAGGTACCATTGCTGCATCGGTGTTGTTCTTCTTCCTTGGAGAACGTCGGATTACGCCGACTTCGTCGCTGACGAATAGACGGAGCCGTGAAGAGCAGCTCGAGGACGCGCTTCATCGACTCTACGTTCGCTACCCGAGCGCGTCTCGAGGCTCAAGATAACGATCTATGATCCCATTACACGCATGGTTCCTGGGCTAACGGGGTAAATTTTTGAAATTAAGCGCTAGCGTAGCCTCCCCATAACCCTATAGAAACACTTTCTAGTGGTTCTCGAACCACTTCGAGTCGCACCGTGCTCCCACTAACCCCTTTCGAGAGAAACTATTTCTCAAGAAATACACCATTTCAGGCGACAAACACTTTGCCATCTTCCCAGTTATAAAAGTAATATCCTTTGGTTTTCCTAGGATACCCCACAAAAAAGCATTTATCATATTTGGGAGTGAGCTTATCAGATGTCAAACGTTTTACATAGGCCTCACAACCCCATATCTTTAGAAAAGACAACCCGGGAAGCCTCCTAGTCCATATCTCATATGGTGTCCTCTCTACAGATTTAGATAGAACTCTGTTCGGTGTGAAAGCAGCAGTTTCTAAAGCGAATCCCCAGAAAGACAATGGAAGATCAGTTTGACTCATCATCGACCGGACCATGTCTAATAAGGTTTGGTTCCTCCGCTCGGACACCCTATTCCACTGAGGTGTACCAGGTGGAGTCAGCTGTGGAACAATTCCACATTGCTTCAGATGATCATTAAACTCATGTCTTAAATATTCACCTCCACGATCAGATCGTAGAAATTTAATTGTCTTGCCTGTATGATTTTGTACCTCATTCTGGAACTCCTTGAACTTTTCAAAGGATTCCGATTTATGCCTTATTAAGTAGATGTAACCATATCTACTAAAGTCATCGGTAAAAGTAATGAAGTACTGGAATCCATCTTTAGCTGTAAAACTCATTGGTCCACATACATCAGTATGTATAATGGCCAACAATTTATTTTCCCTCTCACTTTGACCAGTGAAAGGCGACTTAGTTATTTTGCCAAGCAAACAGGACTCACATGTGTCAAATGATTCAAAATCAAATGACTTCAAAAGCCCATTTTTATGGAGCTTCTGCATGCGCTTCTCATTTATATGACCTAAACGATATTGCCATACATAGGTAGGATTCAAATCATTAAGTCTAACTTTCTTCGCATTAATGTTATAAACATGTGTATCCTCAAGATTCAGAATGCATAAGCCATTTAATAATGAACAAACACCATATAGCATACCATTCGAAAATATCGAACAATACTTGTTCTTTATTATGAAATCAAAACTGTCTTCCTCTGAACATGACGAAGAGATAATGCTTCTATCCAAAGCGGGAATAAAATAACAATTATTCAATTCCAAAACTAATCCTAAGGGTAGCGACAAAGAATAAACGCTGACGGCCAACGCAACAACTTTTGCACTATTACTGACGCAAACATCCAATTCGTCTCTTGCACACTTCCTTGTCCTATTCAGTCCCTGCAATAATTTGCAAGTCTGAATCATTGATCCGATATCAAATATCCATGAATCACTTGGACGAGTAGCAAGATAAATTTCAATAACATTTATATCTGAAGCGAAAGTCACACTTCCCTTCTTTTTCTTTTGTTCTTTCAAGTACAACTTATAATTCCTCTGCCAATGGCCAGGCTTATGGCAGTGATGGCAAGTGTCAGAGTTAGCAGGACCTGACTTAGTTTCTAGCCGAATTAAACTTAGAGCTCGAGATCGTATTTGGAGCTTTAGCATTTCCCTTACGCTTTCTCTTCTTACTTTCCTTTTGAACCATCATCACATGACTAGGATTTTTCTTAAAGATTTTGCTGTGAGCACTTAGCTTTGGATCAATGACCAACGCATCCCTCTTGATAGTATGGCACACCTAGACTCAAGAAAATATAAAATATATGTAGTTTGCACATTTTGAGCCTAAGAAGTACTAAGGAGCAATTTCTCCAATTTTGAATGAATCGCAATGCCACCTTAAACTTGAATATCTGCATTCATCTTAGCAATAATGTTAGTAGCATTTGATCACTATTGTCATTAATACACCAAAACAAATTTGGGACCTAGATGCATTAAGATGCACTTTTAGAAGTCGATCGCTGTGGTCGGGAAGCAGCCGATCACTATGGTTGAGAACTCCCGATGACTTCTCTCGAGGACCTCTTGTCCTTTAAGCCAATGACGCCACCGATCTGATCAGTGGTGTCGATGTCGATGCGAAGCAGTAAAGCAATGCCTCTACTGGTATGCACACATCTAGAGTGGGAACACTGGCCAATGGTGTACTAGCACTCGGGCGATCGACGAGATGGTCGGGCTCAGGAAGGCTATGGCTAGGGTTTACTCATGGTGGCTAACAGATTAGCATACATGAAGGCATATCGTGTATGAGCCCCTCGCCCCTATTTATATAGACGTCCTAGCTTCGACCCTACCGTGCCCAACCAGCACTCTACTTAGATTCTTATCTGATCTGTTCGAATCTCTATCTAAACTGTTTGAATCTCTATCTAAACTGAGCCCAATTCGAATCCTACTCGAATCTAATGTTCTAATCCGTTAAGTGTGTGACCCTGTAGGTTCACATATAGCTTGGTTAATGTATGAAAACTCCTTTCCAGTACTCTATTAATAACAGTCTCTAGCAAGGCATATTAACCCAAGTATACGTAAAGATCATATCGGCTGAACCTTGTAATATTTCTCATGTACATGTCTCTTTGCCTCACGATATTGATAGAGCGCAAGGTGAGATTTGTGATATTCTATCAATAGCTCGATCCTCTCTCGATCTCCATATTGGATTATAACCTATGATTAACTCTTTAATCACTTCAGCATAGCCATGCACTTCCATAATTCATTACATTGAGGGACCTAGAGATATCTCTCCCGTAAGGAAGGGCAAATTCCATCTTGATCACTCACATCCCACTACATGTTTTATAGCAGACCCGATGACTTCTTTTATAACTACCCAGTTACGGAATAGCGTTTAGTAGTACCAAAGTAAGCTACTACGCATGTTGAGAACCATGATGATTTCAAATCTAAGGACTTTACATAAATACTATTGAGACCAACCGATGACACATGAGATCTCAATAGTATCTCATAGTGGGTCTCTCCAATATATGTCCATGTTATTGAGTTGATATCTCCATACCTATGATCCACGAGACATGATCATCAATCAATACACATATCGATCTCAGTCATATCTGTTTCATATATGACTTAAAACCGATCAGAGATCATTTAAAAATAGTCACATTACGAGTCTTATGAATAAGTCACGTACTTGTTGATCTATAATGATAATCTATTTGAAGGAATAGTAGAGTGTTTCATAAACATAGTATGCCTCTTACAACATCTCTATATTGACTCTAAGGGCATAATGCTAATAGGTGGTTCGTGGCGTATAACCATTCCGCGTGCCACCCCTTGTTGGAGGTAGTCAGTGGCACATTCAGGTACTCTGCCTCCTTGCCCTCGCGGAACTAGAGCATAGCGCTGCCGATCACCTTGTTCCCCAACTGCTGACGGAGAAAGAAAAAGTACCAAAGAGGTTCCAATGAGGATCCACTCCCAGATACGCTTTGAACAAATGTGCGAAGATGATGATTTGAAGAATGAAGCCGGGGGAGAGGTTGATGAGAGAAATATCGTAATGGTGGAGAAGGCCACAGAGGAAGGGATGCGTAGGCAAACCAAGACTACAGATGAGAAAGGACTCGAATAGTACCACCTCGCCCATGTCCAATGTCAGGAAGCTCTCTCCCGCCGCCACACGCCAGCCCGATATTGCCTGGGCTGGTAAGAGTTGTGTCGTCTCAAGCGTCTTTAGCCTCACTGGCTTCATCACCCATGCCTGCCACTCCTCCGATAGCATAGGACTTCCGGGGGCCATCGACTTCAGCAAGAACAATCGGCGAGAAAAGCGGTGGTAGACGACACAATGGCAGTGGCGCCCTGGACGCCAGGGAGCAAGAGAAGGAGAAGGCAGAGGAAGAAGAAGGCAAGAGTGCACGGTTGCAGGTAGTAGGCGAGAGTTCAAACTGACAGCGTGCAGACGAAGAAAGAGGCGAGCAATTTAAATAGCCACGGAATCGTTGCCATGACCGCCATGAATCAGCATCGCATCAGTTGCCACACACACTTCGGTCGTGCTGACAAGATGGTTTTGCCTCCCTATCTATGCCTGACGCCTACACCTAGCCCAATCAGAGCAGAGACGCTTGCCTATCCCCTTAACTGTAATGCATTAATTGTGGCCAGAGTGGGCCGAAAAACAACTTTTCACCTCGATTCCAGAGACGACCAGTGGAGCTCGCAACGCTTGAGTTCCTCAGGAGCCCGAGGGCTCGCGCGCTGGAGGCCTTGCGCGCTCGAGGGCTCAACGCTCGGGACTTAGGTGCTCGAAGACTGGGACTCGGGGGCTCGAGGATCAGTAGTGCCTAAGGCCCTGGTAAATCAGGACTTTCATTGATGACTACACCCGATGACTGACCTCGCCCGAGCACCAGCACAATTCAGGACGAGGCACACACTCGAGTCGTCACCTCTCGTCCAAGAATTCCAAGACTTTGAAGGGTTTTTACTCCAAATGCTTTTTGATCCTCGAGCCAAATGTTCCATCTGACTCAAGACTCGGGAGCTACACCGTGTGGGTACACCTATGCGACACACCTCACACGAAGAAGAAGGCAAAATATTTCAAGATCATCAGATTCCAGCAAGATGTAAACACTCAAATTAAACAATGAGCTCCTCCCAGTTTGATTGGCTAAAGACTTTCGACATAAACATTACTAAGACCAACAGATGACACATGGGATCTCAACAGTGTCTCATAGTTGGTCTATCCAACATATGTTCATGTTATTAAGTTGGTATCTCCGTACCCATGATCCAAAAGATATGATCATCAATCAATACACATGTCGATCTCAGTCATATCTGTCTCATATATGACTTAAAACCGATCAGATATCATTTAGAAATAGTCACATTATGAGTGTCATGAACAACTCACGTAGTTGTCGATCCATAATGACAATATATTTCAAGGAATAGTACAGTGTTTCATAAACATAGTATGCCTTGTAAAACATCTCCATGTTGACTCTAAGGATATAATGCTAATAATCTCCCACTTGCATTAGAGTCTACTATGTAGATATTTAATACCCATAGACCTAGTATGTGCCTTATGCTTGGGCCACGAGAGTGGCTTTGTCAACGGATCTGCAACATTCAGATTAGTTTGCACTTTGCATATCTTTACATCTTCACTATCCACTATCTCACGAATCAGATGATATCGCTGAAGTATGTGTTTGGACTTCTGGTGTGACCTAGGCTCTTTTGCTTGTGCAATAGCCCCACTATTATCACAATAGAGGTCTATCGGACTGGAGGCACTAGAAATCACACCAAGCTCAGAAACAAATTTCTTGATCTAAACAGCTTCCTTTGCAGCTTTCGAAGCTGCTATTTACTTGGCTTCTGTTGTAGAATTAGCTACCGTCTCTTGCTTAGAACTCTTCCAGCTCACCGCTTCACCATTGAGGCAGAAAACGAATCCAGATTGTGATCTGTAGTCATCCTTGTCGATTTGGAAGCTTGCATCAGTGTAACCACTTAAACAAGCTCTTTCTCACCTTCATAAACTAGGAACATATCTTTAGTCATTCTCAAGTACTTTAAGATATTCTTTACAGCTATCCAGTAACTTTCACCTGGATCTGATTGGTATCTGCTTGTAACACTTAAAGCATACGAGACGTCTGGGCGTGTACAATGCATGGCATACATAATGGATCCAATTGCTAAAACATATAGAATCACATTCATCTTATCTCGCTCATCAGGTGTACTCGGACACTAAGTCTTGCTAAGACTTATGACATGTAACATCGGTAGGAAACCTTTCTTAGAATCCTGCATGTTGAACCTCTTCAACACCTTGTCAATATATATATCCTGGCTTAATCCAATTAGCCTCCTTGATCTATCTCTATAGATCTTGATACCTAGAATATATGTTATTTTTCCTATATCCTTCATAGAGAAACTATTTTTCAATGAAGACTTAATAGACTCCAGCATAGGTATATTATTTCTGATAAATAATATGTCATCTACATATAAAATCAGAAATACAAGCGCGCTTCCACTAGCCTTCTTGTAAACACATGGCTCTTCTTCATTTCTGATGAAACTAAACCCTTTGATCACATCATCAAAATGAATGTTCCATCTCCGACATGCCTGCTTCAATCCATAAATAAATTTTTGCAGCATGCATACTTTTCCAGTTGATTGCGAATCGATAAAACCGGTCGGCTGTGCCATGTACACATCCTCACTTAAGTTTTTATTAAGGAAAGTTGTTTCGACATCTATCTGCCATATTTCATAATTAAAATATGCAGCAATCGTTAGAATGATCCGAATAGACTTTGGCATTACGACGGGTGAGAATGTTTCATCATAATCAACACCTTGAATTTGTTTAAAACTTTTTGCCACCAATCGGGCTTTATAGATGTGAACATTTCCATCTATGTCTATTTTCTTCTTGAAAACCTATTTACACTCAATGGTTTTTACACCACCGTGTGGATAAACCAAGTTTCAAACTTAACTATTATACATGGATTCAAGCTCGGATCTTATGGCTCCAAACCATTTCTTAGAGTCTGGTCCCACCATCGCTTCTTCATAGGTCTTGGGCTCAGCCTTGTCCAATAACAATGTATCATGTTCCTATGTGGTCAAGAACATGAACCTCTCATGTGCATGCCGTACCCTCTCTGTCCTACGTGGTGCTGGTGTACTTATAGCAGGTTTCTCAACACTTTGATTATCCTGTTGTAGTTCTATAGGAGTTGAAATATTTTTAGGTGTTTCTTGAATTTCTTCGAGATGCACCGAGCTCCCACTAACCCTTCTTGAGAGAAACTATTTCTCCAAGAATACACCATATCGGGCGATAAACACTTTGCCTTGTTTTTTATTATATAAGTAATATCTTTTAGTTTCCTTAGGATACCTGACAAAGAAGCATTCGTCAGACTTAGGAGTGAGCTTATTGGACTATAATCGCTTTATATAAGCCTCACATCCCCAAATCTTAAGAAAAGACAAACTAGGATGTTATCCTGTCCATATCTTATATGGAGTCTTTTTAACTGATTTCGATGGAACCCTGTTTAGTGTAACAGTGACTGTTTCAAGAGCATATCCTCAGAAGGATAATGGAAGATCACATTGGCTCATCATTGATCGGACCATGTCTAATAAGGTATGTTTTCTCTACTCGGAAACCCCATTCCACTAAGGTGTCCTGGGTGGAGTCAATTATAGAACAATTCCATAATCCTTTAGATGATTACCAAATTCGAGGCTCAAGTATTCTCCTGCACGATCAGATCGTAGAAACTTAATTGTTTTGCCTAAATGATTCTGTACTTCATTCTAAAATTTCTTAACTTTTCGAAGGATTTAGACTTATGCCTCATTAGATAGATATAATCATATCTACTAAAGTCATCGGTAAAAGTTATGAAGTACTGAAAATAACTTTTGGTTATTGAGCTCATTGGTCCACACACATCAGTATGTATGAGTGCCAACAAGTCACCTGCCCTCTCACTTTGACCTATAAAAGGTGCATTTGTGCCATCCTATCAATAGCTCGATCCTCTCTCGATCTCTGTATTGGATTATAACCTATGATTAACTCTTTAATCACTTTGGTATGGCCATGCACTTCCAAAATTCATTACATCGAGGTAACCAGAGATATCTCTCCCGTAAGGAGGGGCAAATTCCATCTTGATTACTCACATCCCACTACATCTCGTAAGGACTAGGACTCAGAGGCTCGAGGATCAGCAGCAACCGACGCCCTGGTAAATCAGGACTTTCACTGATGACCGCATCCAATGACTGACCTCGCCCGAGCACCAGCACACTTTAGGATGAGGCACGCACTCAAGTCATCACCTTGTAGGACCGAAACTAGCGACCAGAGGGTGGGGGTGAATGGGCGCAAACAAAAATGCAGCGAAAAAATAAAACTCCTAAAACTTGAGTATCGGACTTGCAAGTGACTCGATGTGATTCAGTCCAAGACTTGGACAAATAAAAGTCACACCTGGCAAGTCGATACTAAAACTTCAGAAAACTTCCTCAAACTCAAATATCGGACTTGCAAGTGACTTGTCGAGATTTAGCACAAAGCTAGATAATAATCGTCACACCAGGCACGTCGATACAAAAATCACCACAAAGCGCTCTCAGAAAAAGATCGTGCAAATAAAAGATTAAATGTCAATCAAAGTGCGTTCACAAGTGCGACAAGCGTTCTATAGAAAAAAAAACGCACAAAGTACTCATGCACAACCGATCGAACACTTGGTGTGCATGTACATGGACAACTCAAAAACCACCCAATCCAAGAACACACAAGCAAAATCTCAAACACTCGACATACACAAGTTCACACACAAGTATATTAATCAACAAACGTAGTGCAATACAAAAATCAAGTGCTTGGAGACATTAGATTGAACACCTAGAGTGCAGTATAAGTTCCTTGAGGCAATTCATCAAACATGTTAAGTGTAGAAGGTTTATACTGAAGATCTTGGTGTAGATGATGGCCGGAGAGGTGCTCGCTGCTGTGCCGTCGACATCGCCGAGCTTGCA
>KE371119.1:619202-629779 GCA_000418225.1 Zizania latifolia | reverse complement strand
CGCCGCCGCCGCGTCTTCGGACTGTCCTAGCTCCACCACGTCTTCCACCCACAGCGGCGCTAGCTCGTCGAACACCAGGTCGGCCACCGCCATCTGCGCCGGCTGCTGCTGCTCATTCTCCCGGCTCAGCTCTGGCCGCGTCTCATCCCGAGCGGCTGCGCTAAAGTCCGCCGGCGCGGTGGGCGGCGTGGCGGTTGGAGACGCGCAGGAGGTGGAGGAGGAAGAGGGGTGCTGGTGCTGCATGACGGTAGCGAGCGCGGCGGCAGCCTGGACGTCGCGCGGGGCGAGGGAGGCCTAGCGGCCAGGCCTGTCAAACGGAGAGAGAAAAGAAAAGAGAGAGGAAGGGAGAGAAAGGAGAGAAAGAAGAAGAAAAAATTCTAAGGGCTAATAGGTTTTTCCATTTAAATCTAGACTGCTGGATCACCGAAAATGAACCGTCCACAGTTGTTGAGGGCATCGTAAAATTTTCCTACTATGGTTGACTGTAGCCTGTAATACGATGGACTTACTTTGAGTTTACATTTAGAAAAAGAGAGTTCAAATAGCCTGCTGAACTTTACGTCAGAGTCCTAGCATCACAAACTATTCTTTACACACTGATCATCTGTTCTGTAGTCGTATATGCTCTTGTTATACTTTCTTGTTTGTTTAGTGGTCTAACTAGTGTGCAAACGTGAACAAACCATTGGTTCAACGCGCCACACAGGCAAAACCACTCACTAAAACCGCTCAAAGGGTAATTTGGACCAAACAAGAAAGTCAGGGGTCAATGCCTAGTTTTATAGTTCAGGGTGCTAGGTGGACTCTCAAGTAAAGTTCAGGGGGCTATTTGAACTTTTTTCCTTACATTTATAACCTTGTCATCATTATACGCTGGTTCATCTTGGCTAAGTCACGAGATCATACATTCATATGGGATTGAACTAGTTTTGTTGTTGTCCCGTGGCTTTGAATTTCCCCTTTGTGGTTGGCAAAAGCACTTCAGCAATTGTGCAATTTATAGGCGGACATCGCACACTATACTCTTTATATTGCCGGCAAGACAATAAACCAAAACATGCTTATCTGATTTGGCTATACCTTGATATATGCATTAATTCTCTCTACATCTACACTGATCCTTTGCAAAGTTGTTGTCTAGTGAGTTTCTGTTGATATGCTCTTTACCCTTGAGGCCTAAAAACCAGTGATGAAAAAAATCGGCCGATTAACTTTTGATTAGCAGCGATGGCAGCACTGCAGTTAATTTGTGCCAAAATCGGGTCATTAATCGGCTGGCCGATTAATCGGTGGTCAACCCGATTAATCGACCCCCACCGATTAATCGGCTCGTGCCACCCTGCCTGGATCTGCACTGCCCTGCCTGGATCTGCGCCGCTGTCGCCTGGTCTGCACCGCCGCCGCCTGGATCCGCCACCCACCTGCCGCACCGGTCTTCTTCAGTGGTGAAAAAGAGAGAAGAGGCAGGTCTAAGAGAGAGAATGAGAGAGACAGAGAGGGATGCACAACATATTGTGGAGAAAATGAAAGAAATATACAGGCAGAGAGAATTAGAGAGACAGAGAGACAACAGGACAATGCCAAGTGACTGTCTCTCCTAGAACTATTAAGTATGAACGTTCTAATTTATTATTTAACTACTTGGTCGGCTGATTAATTGGTCAACCGATTAATTCAGTTAATTCCCAATCCCCGGCGGACCTATCAGCTACTAATAAACCGATTTTTACAACAATGCTAAAAACTCTTCATTTTCATGTTTGCTGGGGCTCCTGAGTGGCAAGCTTATTGACTAAGCTTTTTTTTGAAATATCATATATATATATATATATATGTTGGTATGCTAGAAATTACTTTGGAAGTAAGTTTAGATTATTAGTACTATCATTCATATGTACTCTGGGAGCTTGTTAGTGGGCATTAGTTTTCTTTTCCTACTGACGTATTCTGTTGTCAGGTACATTTGTAAAAATGGGAGTTTACCTTAGTACACTCAAAATTGAGAATCTATCTGAAGATGGGGAAAATGATAAGCTTAAGTTTGGACTTTCATCTAATGCAAGGATGGCGTGCAACTATGGAAGATGCTGTGAGTTTTTACTTATTATTGGTTAATGTCGCTTACCATTTTCTTATTTCCAATCTTTACTCAATGGAAACATCCAAAAGTTGGGAAAATTAAATTCCAGTGTTCATATAATGGATGTAGTTTCTTTCCAATAGTGAAGTTGTCAATGAAGTTAGTTGAAGACTGGGGTATACATATTGTGGAAAAAGATAGCTGGGCAGTTATATACTTATATAGATGATGATAGCTTCTATGCTTAGCAGTTGCAGCGATGTGGACATGGGAGAACTGGTGGTCTTTATGTTTGTTGAATTTTGGCCCCAAAGGAGTGATATATCATTATTCAGTAGTGCATTTGATGAAAGTTTTTTTATTGGCAAAATCATGAGTTTGCTGATGATTTCTAGTTACCATTATAGCTAACAAGCCCTATCGCCATAGTGTTGGGCAACCATCTGACACACACAAAGAAAAATACGCATGCTTTTGTCAACTCCCAAGCCAATCTATTCTTCTGATGCTGGATTTAAATGCATCTTACAACTTGTTTGTCATTATACTGAAAGATTGCCTATGCTGAAAGTTTAAACTAGCTGTTGAAACACAATCTAAATATATCCATGCTAGGGATGGCTACCATTAAAACAGAAGCTATGTCTAATACTTGGTCACTTAGCATCTTTTGATAAGCTGAAATTTCATCTGTTTTCATTCAAATATGATCGCATCGGCTCATTTCATAATGCAACCTCTAATTCTGCTTGTGAAGTTTCAGCATTCAGCTTTGCTAGATCTCGACAATGACTCATCATTCTTTGGCGTTTTCGATGGACATGGACGTAAGGTTACTTGTAAAGAACAGTTGCTTGTTATTGCTCATGATCTTTTGCACATTGGACTAAAGTAAGCATTCTCCTGATACCTTGTCTCTGGAAGAGTGGTTGCCAAATTCTGTGCAAAGTATTTGCACAGAGAAGTTCTCAGAAGTGAAGCCTATGCAGCAGGTGACCTGGGCACCGCTGCCCACAAAGCTTTCTTCAGGTATAGAAAACTCAAACGCCTCACTTTTAGTCATTCAGCTGTTTATTGTACAAGATGATATTTATAATAGAAACAATGATTGCATTGTTTCAGAATGGATGAGATGATGCAAGGTCAAAGAGGCTGGCGAGAACTACAGGCAGTTGGAGATAAGATAAACCAGTTTACTGGGATGATACTATGATAGAAGGCTTGATCTGGTCTCCAAGAGGCAGTGATTCAAACGATGTACACGATGATTGGGCTTTCGAAGAGGTACTTGTGCACTTGGCATGAATTGACTGATCAAATATAAGAACAGAGCATGTAATCTGCATTGATGCATAATTTATACAACCAAATAGGTAGTCTACATTGCTGAACAATTTGGTATAGTTCCTGGAATTGTTTCTGGAAATCTGCATGATTGATTTTTCATTTAAAAAGCCCTTGCAAGATGGTGCCTTAAGCATGTGTAAGATTCAACAGTCTTGAGTCATACCTAGATATATGGCATACTTCCTCCACTATTTTGTTTAAAGTTGCAAAAGGAGAGTTATGCGTACAAAACAAAATTAAAGTGTTAAGATTCACAACTGGAGCTTGTGTTGCCAACAATGAGAACTCTTGACAAGCATATGAAAAAAGTTAAACACCCTGAACTAAGTGTCTCCTTTTGCTGTCGTATGGTGCGGGTAGTAATGTTATCATTTTGGCATTTCTCTATATCTTCTCAGTTTAAAATTGGGCCTTCAGGTAGTCTTACAATACTTTTCATACCAGGGACCACACTCTGATTTTACCGGGCCAACCTGTGGGAGTACAGCCTGTGTTGCAATAGTAAGAAATAACCAACTTGTAGCAAATGCTGGTGAATCCCGCTGTGTGATATCAAGAAATGGCCAGGTCTGTTATTTGTCCTTGAAGACTTGTATACTTTTATGTAAACTTTTATGTAAAGATGCATGTATGAGGGTCTCATTTTATTGTTCTATCTGTGATATAGGCATACAATTTATCAAGAGACGACAAACCAGAGCTTGAAGCAGAGAGAGAGAGAGAGAGAATACTAAAAGCAGGGGGTTACATCCAAATGGGATGAGTAAATGGAGTATAAACTTGGCACGGGCAATTGGCATGTGCTTTACTCACTTTTCTGTTAATTCCTTGATTCTTACATGATGCCTTACATGTGCGAAGACTTCTGTAGGTGATGCCGAATTTAAACAGAACAAATTCTTGACTCCTGATAAGCAAATTTTAACCGCAAACGCTGACACCAACTCTGTAAGCACTTCAAATTCTAAAATTGATTTATACTCCCCCAGCTACTATAACCTACTATCTTTTCCTTCCTGCTGGCATTATGTAACTTAATTCGTTTTGTAGGTGGTGCTTTGTGATGATGATGACTTTCTTGTTTTAGCATGCGATGGCATCTGGTAAGCCATAATTGCTGCTAGCCTATTATATTACTTTGCACAAGTTATTAGCTGCATTTTTACAGTTGCTTTCGTCAGAAGTAACCAACATATGCTCTGATGATAAATAGGGACTGCATGTCTAGCCAACAGCTGGTTGATTTCATCCACGAACACATAAAGACAGTGAGTACTTGTTTTACAGCGCTAAACTTATGTGCATTTCTTGGTATTTGCCAATACTTGAGGGATGAAACAAAATGCAGGAGAGCAGCCTTTCTGCAGTATGCGAAGGAGTGTTAGATAGATGCCTGGCTCCAACTTTAGGTGGAGAAGGATGTGACAACATGACAATGTGACAAGCTCGTCGTCGATCACTCTCCTCGCCGACGAGATCGGGACAATTTGGATCAATTCGTCAGAAAGGGGGAAGAACACAGAAGAGATGCGATCGAATTCTGTTTGCTTACTTGCCTCCCACGCCGGCTGTTCACAATACGACAAATAGCCATTCGCAATACGTTTTCGCTTTACATGAATACGCTTTCCACAGAACAAGACGCATTACACATTTCCGCCTTCCACTTCATTCGAACTCTGTTTCCCGCACACGCCATCTTCACCCAGCTCCTTCTCGTCCAGCTTCTTCTTCCCTGTGCACGCCACCAGCTCGCTCCTTGGCACATCGGCTGGTACGCCGGACGGCGTGACATTGCCGCCCCCTTGAGTTGTGATCCCCTGCCAGATTGAAGTATTAGGAAAACGAGTTTGGAGAATCGTGTAATCCTCCCATGTAGCGCACTACTTCGGAAGTGAACCCCACGCAACTAAAATCTGAACGTGCGTCGCATTCCCTTTCTTCATCAGGCGACGATCCAAAATCTTAGTTGGTTCTAGCTCTTGAACATCTAACTCCACTGATGTTGGCAAGGTTGAGAACACTGGAGCTGACAGTGGAACATGCCGTTTGAGTTGAGAAACATGAAATACCGGGTGAACAAGACTGTTTGGTGGAAGTTCCAGACGATAAGCCACAGTCCCCACTTGCTCCAAAATTTTAAATGGTCTGAAGTATTTGAAGGACAATTTCGGGTACGACCGATTAATGACCGACGATTGAGCATAAGGTTGGAATTTGAGGAACACTGAATCACCCACTTGAAAAGAGCGAAAGGATCGGTTAGCATCAACATTCTGCTTCATTCGATGCTGAGCTCTGCTTAAGTGATGCTGTAACATCTCTGAAAAGAGTTGGCGATCACGTAACAGCGCATCAACATCCACATTAGAAGTTGAACTGGCTCCACTAGGTGCTAATGCTGGCAAGAAATGATAATAGGGTCTGATCCAAACAACACCTTAAATAGAGAACACTGCAAAGCTGAGTGGAATAATGTGTTATACCAAAATTGAGCCAAAGGCAGCCATAGCACCCACTTCTTAGGAGAAATCGAAGTGGCACATCTCAGGTATATTTTAAGACATTGATTGACCCTTTCAGTCCACCCATCGGACTGTGGATGGTAAGTCATTGACAGATGCAAGGGAACACTCAATTTGTCAAACAGATACTGCCAAAAGCTGCTAGTAAATATCTTATCTCGATCCGAAACAATTGATTTAGGAATGCCATATAATGAGACAATGCGATCTAGAAACAATCTAGCAATTTGAGTAGCCGTGTAAGGATGTTTAATGGGTAAAAAGTGTGCAAACTTTGAAAAACGATCGACAATCACCAAGATGGAGATAAATCCTTCCGAGAGAGGCAACCTTTCAATGAAATCCATAGAGATATCCTGCCATGATCCAGTTGGAATAGACAAGGGCTGTAATAAACCAGGAGACTTGCAATTTTCATGTTTGGCTTGCTAGCAAACAGCACACTGCTGAATAAATTCCTTGACTGCAAGTTTTAATCCAGGCCAAGTGAAAAGTTTATGCAGCCTTCGATAAGTAGCTTGGACACCAGAGTGACCCCCAACAGCCGAGGAGTGGAATGTGGCTATGAGTTTGGTCTGTAGGGCTGAATTGGCCCCACCCAAATCCTAGCTTGATGCTTAATGAGCCCATCTTGAAGACTATACCCATTGGAATTACTTCCTACCACTGCTAATTCTTGTAATAAGGACTGAGCCTGAGGATCTGTTGCATAAGAATTGAGAATTTCTTGTAACCAGAGAGGCCGCACAACAGATACAGCTTGAATCTGAAAGAAGTGCCCCACTCTAGAAAGAGAATCAGCCATTGTATTATCAGCCCCTTTTTTGTACTGAAATCTATATTGTAAACCAATTAACTTGGTCATGGCATGTTTTTGCATTTCAGAGTGCAGTGGTTGTTGGTCCAATTGGCATAAGGCCTTGTGATCTATGAAAATAGTGAAGGGACCTCGCATCAAGTAACATTTCTATTTTTCCACAGCCATCAGAATAGCCATAAACTCTGTTTCATAAATGGATAACTTCTGATTAAGGACCCCAAAGACTTGTAGAAAGCTACAGGATGTCCTTCCTGAGACAAGACTGCTCCAATTCCAGTCTCACATGCATCAGTTTCAAGCTGAAATGGCTTATCAAAGTTTGGTAAGGCCAAAACAAGTGCAGAACACATGGCAGATTTAACTCGTAGAAAAGCTTGCTGGCCTGATCATTCCATTGAAATGCCTTAAACTTCTGTAACAAGGTTGTCAATGGTTTTGTAATGATGCCATAGTGTTTAATAAATTTTCTATAGTAGTCAATGAGACCTAAAAATCCTCTCAATTCAGTTAAGGAGCTTTGTACAGGCCAATTCTTCATCACCTTTACTTTATTAGGATCAGTAGCTACCCCTCGAGCAGAGATGATATGGCCCAAGTATTCAATTTGAGATAATGCAAAGGAACACTTGCTCCTTTTAGCATAAAGTTTGTGCTCAAGCAACATAGTTAAAATAGTTATGAGATGTAGAACATGCTCTGACAAAGATTTGCTATAGACCAAAATGTCATCCATGAATACTAAGACAAATTTTCTCATATGTGGAGCAAAAATTGAATTCATGAGACACTAAAATATAGCTGGTGCATTAGTGAGACCAAATGGCATCACTCTGAATTGGAAGTGGCCATGATGAGTCTTGAATACAGTTTTGTCCTCATCTGCCTCTTTCATGCAAATTTGATGATAACCACTCCTAAGATATAGCTTAGAAAAATGAGTAGAACCCTTAAGTTCATCTAATAATTCATCTATGATGGGCAATGAAAACTTGTTTTTAATAGTAGCTGCATTTAATTTTCTGTAATCGATGCATAACTTTCAATAATTATCCTTCTTTTTGACAAGTAAGACTGGAGAAGCAAAAGGGCTAAAACTAGGAATTACCAATCCTGCAGACAGCATCTCAGCTACTTGTTTTTCTATTTTATCTTTTTGTGCAGAGGAATACCTGTAAGGTATGCAATTAATTAGAACAGTGCCAGGCATAAGAGGAATAGCATGATCAAAAGCTCTCTGTGGAGGAAGGTGATTGGTACTTTGAAACACCACCTCAAATTTATCCAGAACATCTTGTACTTCAGATGGTACAATATGAATAGTCTCATGTGTGACTGATTATAAAACTGCCACTGCCCAAACCTCATTACTCTGATGGCACTTGGTTATTTGCTGAGCAGACATAGTGGAAGGTGTAGACAAGGTTTGTGGCTTAATACCCTGCAAGGTGATCCAAGAGCCCTTGTACATAAAAGAAATCTGTTTCTGCAACCAGTCACAGTTCATAGGACTGTATTGAGACAACCAGTCCATACCAAGTATATCATCATAACCCTCTAAATGCAATACTTTCATTTTATGACAAAAGGTGTAACCCTGCATCCACCATTCCAAATTAGTGATATGATATTAACAAGTGAGATGAGTACCATTTGCTACTTTGACCAACAGAGGAGGGATCTTCTCCACTTGGAGCTGCAACTTATCCAGACTATCAGCATTTAAGAAGCTATTAGAGCTTCCTGAGTCCACCAGAATGAGCATGTGTTGCTTTTGAACCATAGCCTGAAGCTTAATAGTAGCTGTGTCCTCCAATCTAGCTAATGCATTCACAGACAAATACACACTATCATCTGGATCAAGTGTATGCCCCAAAGTCACATCATCTAGTAATTCATCAGGGAGTATCTCTTGTGATTCCATAGTCTCAGCTACATGTACCTAGACAGGTTGCTGCAGAGCGCATTGATGAGATGGTGAGTATTTCTCCCCACATTTAAAACATAGCCCATGAGCCCTTCTGTAGTCTTTCAATTGTTGTGCCTTCTAAACCTCACCAGCAGTGAATTTTGGTTTCTCAACCAGTTTCTGTTGATTGACTGGTTTAGCTCCCTAAGTCTTCTTCATTTCTGTCCTCTTGACCTCAGTAATTTCAGACTGCCCTTCTTTTGCAAGTGCCAAGTGATAAGAATGACTTGTGGAAGGTACCTGAGATTGAACATGTATTCTAATCTCATCTTTCAGGCCCCAAACAAATTGCCCAACTATCCATAATTCACCCACCTAAGCATTTTCATAGAGCCTTATCTGATACGGCAAGGTATCAAACATGCTTTTGTAATCCTCTACAGAACTAGTCTATCTTAATCTCTTCATCTCATTCATTTTTAGTGTGGAAGTGTTACCTTCAAATTCCCGTAACACAGCAGAACTAAACATAGCCCAATTATGTTGTCCCATAGTTTGCTTCCACATCTTATACTAGTGAGCAGTCTTTCCTATCAAGTTCAATGATGCAGCGGACACTATGAAATTCTCATGGAGTTGGTACATCTCAAAGTATGTCATGCACTGATCAACCCAAACTCGAACATCACTGCCATCAAATTTAGGGAAATCCATCTTAGGCATTCAACTCTTCCTCTGATTGTTATCTCCCAGACCCCTATCTCCTTCTACTACACCCACTAGAACCGGTGCAGTCTGCTCCTCCACAAACACTCCCTGTGCCTCCCTTGCTCCCACCTGCAACTAGGGTAACACAGTCCTTCAGATCACCTGTGACAGCAACTCTTGGTCCTGTTGAACCTGACCTAGTGATGCCGTCGACAAATCCACTTTGATTTGCATTTGATCTATCCGATCCTCCTGGGATTCCAACTTTAGATCAATTTGGGTCTCCATATTATCCAGCTTTGTAGCCAGCACCGCCTCCAACACCTTGGTCTCCATCGTATCAAGTGCTGCCACAATTTGTCGAACCTATGCACTTTGCCACACTAGGGCGAATCCTTGCCTCCGAGCGGGTCGAACCAAATAAGGAATTATAACAATCACCCGAGGACAATCGTAGACCTTGCCATAGAAATTTTACCAACCCACAGAGAAAGTATGCAAGAGAATTTAAACTTGATTTTTGGTGGAGTCCTGTGTAGGATCGAAACTAGCGACCAGAGGGGGGTGAATGGACGCAAAATTAAAAAAAAAACACAGCGAACAAAATAAAATTCCTCAAACTTGTGTAACAAACTTGCTAGTGACTTGATGAGACTCAGCTCAAGGCTGTGCTAGTATATTCACTTAACGCAAGTTGATACACAACTCCTCCAAAAGCACACTTGAACATAGCAACTAGAGAAAAACACAAGCACCGATCAGGATGCGTCCATGAGGAAAACAAGCGTTCTCTTAAAGAGAAACGCACAAAACGCTCTCACACAAATGATCGAGTACTTGATGTATGACTAGTGCAACATTGAACCTCTCAGGCAAATCAACAGACACTCGACATACACTAGAACACATATAAAAGCATTCACAGTGCAATCTGAAAATCAAGTGCTTGTTGACATTAAATCAAACACCTAGACAGCAGCACAAGACTCTTTGAAGTATTTCAACAAACAAGAGGGGAGCAAGAGTGATATACTGCCGATCTTGATGTAGAGGTTGGCCGAAGACGAGTAAACGTCGTCGTACACACCGTTGCCATGTCGTTGCGCTCCGGATGCGCCGTGTGCACGCCGGCTGTGCTCTGGTCGCGCTGGCCATGCTCTGCTTGCGCTGGCTACGTCCTGCGCGCGCCGG
>KE371119.1:581261-603962 GCA_000418225.1 Zizania latifolia | reverse complement strand
GTATTTCTCCCACTTTAACAACGATTTCATCAAGTGAAGCAAAAGAGAGAAATTATCGTGAGAACACAATTTTTTTTATTTCTTGATTTGAGAGCTTTGAAGTGTACCTAAAGCAATCCACGTGATAAGGTTTGTAACACAAATGAAATAAATAAATCAACCAGCTAACATTCAAGCCTAAAATCCTCAAGATGAAACTAAGCCATAATTCTTAAGTTCAAATCAGCACTAAAATTGAATGAATTCAATGATTTATAATGTTGGCCTTCACTAGGACTAATCTAAGAGAAATACCTCACACACAATTCATCCATGTCCACAAAACCAAACAGCGCTTAGTGCTCTTAAAAGTGTAATTCATAATCATTGAAAATTTCAGATATGATATATGCAACTTTTGTATGAGATTTTTGCAAGTGCCTATCTCAGCACAGCAACCACTGTCCAGAGACAGATGATGCCACCGGAGCTTCGGTCACACGACCTATTGTGAGGTTCTTGCACACACAAGCAGTCCCCATTTCAATAGTTTGGTCATCTATGATCATTTCCAAGTTTATATCAAAGTGCAATGATAAGCAGTCTCACGAGATGACCTAGGCAAAACTTTTTTTTATGAATACAGAATTTTCTGTGATTTTGCACACTTTCTTTTTTTTCGAACTTTCTGTGCTTTTGCACACTTTTTTTGTTATTCAAATTTGATTGTTTTGACATTGCACGAGCTATAGTACTGTCAGTACTAAAATTGAAAGCACTATCATGGTGAAATAAACACAACTAAAACATATGTAAGCATATTTAACTCAAACTAGTCACTAGATCAGCATAACATATTTATTTATTTTTCACTTGAATTTTTATGTGTCATACGTCATATTCCTCAAAAACTATGTCATAAGCTCATAAAAAGACTAAAAGACATGATAGCGAGACTAGTGGTCCATCAATTTTATAAGATATTGCTAGCAAGCACAAAGATTAACTTAAGGTATAAATCAAAGCTCCATGTTTTCTTCTTTTTTATTCAGAATAAAAACAATGCACAAAAATAAACATGAATGCATTATGATACTGTCGGTGAATCACCGATTAGTCCACCCAAGGGGGTATCCGAGGTGGTGATTAGATGTTGTGTAAGAAAAGCACAGCGCCTACGAACCAGATGGTCGACTCTAGAATACAAGAGCCAAGATTTATACTGGTTCAGGCCTCCTAGAGGATAGTAGCCCTACATCTAGTGTTTTGGTGTCTACTATGATGATGGATCTTACAATACGACACAATCAAGCTATCAAGGCTTGGGCGTCAAAAGCAAGAAAAATATGGTGGAGCTAGATGACTAGATGATGAATGATCATCGATGAGTTGCCTCTAGGGGCGGTCTTGCCTCCTTTATATACTCAGGCGATAAGCCTAACAATCTCAGGACTCTATCCCGAGTAGGACTTGGATTCCCTACCAAACTTTAGTACTAAATCCCTAATTACAAGGATTCCGGTACAAATAAACATCTAGATAACATATCTAAAGCTTAACTACTCGATAAGGACTCCACTTTTCTTATCGGAATCAAACCTTTGTTTATGGGCATACTGAATAGTCAATGCTAGTCTTGGTCTGCCCTTGGTTCGGTCTGATATGCCTAACTGTGAGGCACCCGGTGGTTACATCCCTGACAGCAGCCCCCGAGCTCTTCTGGCTTGGTTGAAGAAATCTTTAGAAAAAACAAGCTAGGAGGAGCTCTCTTTTGATTTAGAACTTTAACATCTTGATCAAACCTTGATGTCCTTGAAAAAGCCTTTGTCTGCCTTCTTTCATGTGTGGTGCACGCATAGGTGCACCCACACTGTGTAGCCCCTAAGCCTCGAGTTAAATGGAATATTTTGCTTGAGGGTCCAAGAATATCCTTCAAATAATAATCTTCTACTTCACAAAACTGTCTTCGTCGAGACCTTGTTGAAAAATGTCACACTTAAAGTCTTAAACTTGTGATGAACTGGAAAAAAATTGATCTTGAGTTTTTGAACAAATTGATGTTCTGTTGTTCGGGCCCCTCGTGCATCCAGATGCCCATGAGGTTGAGGCCTATTGAGTTTGTGAGCCTTCGAGGATTTCTGTTCCTAGGGACTCATGCCTCGGGTTGGGCGAGCCCCCGAGCGCGTGAGCCCTCGAGCCCCAGAGCGTGAAGGCCCTCAGGAGTGCGAGCCCCCAAGCATGAAGGTCTTCGGGAGGGAGAGCCCCCGAGCATGGGACCCACCAGCACAGATGATCTGAACCATCACGGACTTCACTTGCTGCATTAGAAAAGGCTGTTTTATAATTCATTCTCCCGTCCGTGGTCATTGCATGGCATGCGGAAAAGGCAAAAAGATGTTCTGCTTATGACAGAGTCACACGCCGCATGCACTGGCGGAGTTAATGCAGTGCAAACCGCTTCGCCTTCTCTGTCATAAAGCGCACGATGATCGAAGCGGTGCTCATTATGCTGATGGTTATGAGAACGCCTCTATTTAAGCCAGCGCCCCCCTTCACCCATCTGAGTCTTACAACGGGTTCTCTTGACTCCTTTCCTTCTGTCTTGAGATCATTCTTCTTCACACCTGCAAGGGAGAGACTGTCGATGATGCTTACTGCTCCATGGATCTAAGATGTGCTGGCTTGGCTGTTCTGATCTCAAACCATCAGGTCTATCTGGTATGTTGATCCTTGTGTGAGTTTATTCTACCTGCACTTGTGCAATGCGTGATTCTTGATTTTATCGTCACGGCAGGATGTTGTATCCATCCCGAGGCTTCTTGGCGGCACAGGTCTTTCAGCTAATATGGTACCATCTGACGTTTTTGTGCCACCTGTCTTGATGTCCGGATGCTGAGGTAGAGGCTCGACCCTGTGGGGAGAGCTAGAGACGTTTGCCGGTGCAGGCACTCTGGGATTGCTGCTGACCCTGTCTTTAAAGGCGGATCAATACTATTCTCCCTTTGGGCTGGTCTCTCATGGTCAGTGACTATCTCCTTCTGTCAAGGTGGGGATGGCGTGGAGTCGCTACTTCCGTAGTTGCAGCCCTCGAGATCCTTGACGCTTGTGACGGTCGTGATAGCTTGACACTGCAGCATGCGAAGTCACTGTGAGGACCTTGGTTCTCATAACCACAACGTTTGCTTTGCAGAATGCTGTCTCTAGCCATCAGGGTGTTTTTTCTTTTTGATAGGAGGTTGTGTCCCCTTCTTTGAAGTGCTTTTAACCCCTGTAAGAGATTAGTCCTCGAGAAATAAAGAAATTTTTAAATTTGTGTTATTTATTGTGTACCGTTTATCGTGTGTTTGTTTATCACCCACACGGTGGTGCTTTGTCGACTGAGTTGATGAAGATGCAAGACTGCGGGTGTGCGGCTAAGTAGCCGACCCTCTCTCGGGTCCGATTGTGTATATGGCGGCCATATGCTACCCCAACTAAGGAGTTGACCATCTCCTAGGTCTGGTTGCATGCATGGCGGCCATCAGGTGCCCAACACGGAGGGGATGTAACCGGTATGGGTCGGCGAGTTCTTCATGGTGCATGATTGTGGGTGTACGACTAAAGAGTCAACTTTTTCCCCAAACCGGTTGCATGCGCGGCAGCCATTAGGCACCCAACACGGAGGGGGATGTAATCGGCACAGGTCGGCGAGAATATCGCTCAACTGTGGGTGTACAACTCGAAGGCTGACCCCTTCCTGGCCTAGTTGCATGCTTGGGGGAGAAGTAGTCGGCGAGGTCGGCAAGGTAAATGCTCGACTGTGGGTGTACAGCCCGAGGGCTAACCCCTTCCTGACCTAGATGCATGTTCGAGGGGAAGTAGTCGGTAGTGTCGACGAAGAAAGCGTCTTCTCAGGGTCTGCGAGTGCCTAGACAGGAATCATCGAAGAAGATTAGTAGCAAGTTTGTTGATATCATTCCGACTGTACCGTGGCTGCTACCTGAGCTTCTTCGATGGAGTCTATGTCTTCAGCTCTTGTTTGTTCCACGGTTCCTTCGTCATAGTATCAGACTCAGGGGAAGTTGTATAACATATCACTTGGCACGATCGCTTCGGAGCCATAGACTAGGAAGAAGGGTGTCTGCCCTGTGCCTTGGTTCGGTTGCGTGCGGAGCCCTAGAGTACTGCGGGTAGTTCTTGGAGCCATCTATCGGCGTATTTCTATAGAGGATCGAAGATTCGGGCCTTTAAACCTTGTAAGATCATCCCATTGGCGTGTTCGTACTGTCGATTGGCCCGAGGGTGAGCGACTGACGTGTATTTGACCTCGATCAGCCTTTCTTCACAGAAGTCCCAGAAGTCATTCGTTGTGAACTAAATCCTGAGGTCGGTTATTATTTGGCTCGGGACGCCGAACCGATAGGTGATTCCTTCGATGAATTGTGCTGCCTTCTTGGTGGTGCAGTTCTTCAAAGACATAACTTCTATTCACTTGGTAAACTTGTCGATGGCTACCAAGAGTCGATCGATGCCCTGGGAGACATTTTGGAAGGGTCCAACCATATCGAGCCCCCAACATGCAAAGGGCCATGTTGGCGGAATCGTATGAAGGGCTTGGGCTGGGAGGTGATTTTGCTTAGCAAAGAACTGGCAGCCTGCGCACTTTTTGACTAATTCCCTGGCGTCGTTGTTGGCTGATGGCCAGTAGAAGCTTAGTCGGAAGGCCTTACCGACCAACGTCCTTGCCCTAGCATGATTGCCGCATGCTCCCGTGTGAACTTCATTGAGGATTTGGAGGACCTCGCTTGGCGAGATGCACTTTTGGAGTACCCTCTTTGAAGCCACGCGCTTGTATAGTTTTTCTTCGATGACCATGTACTGCTTGCTTCATCTTGTTAGCCATTCGGCCAGGGTCTTATCTTCTGGAACTGTACCCTTTACAATGAGGTCGATGAAGGGTTGTCCCAGTTGTTGCCATCCTTGAGCATGATGATGGTTGCTAACGGGTGGTGTTTAGTTGCTCGTTGTCCTTGAGTGAATGTTTGGTCAGTTCTTAGATGAACTTGCCTTTGGGGACTGTCCCCCGGGAAGAGCCGAGGTGGGCTAGGGTGTCAGCTAATGAATTGTCATCGCGAGGGATGTGATGGAACTTGAGACCGAGAAACTTGCCTTCTAGTTTTTGGACTTCAGCGCAATAGGCGTCCATCTTTTCACTGTTGCAGGACCAATCCTTGTTGACTTGACTGATAGCTAGCTTGGAATCTCCGTAAACCATGAGCCGTTTGACCTCGAGAGATACGGATATTTGAAGACCGTGTATCATGGCTTCGTATTCAGCTGCATTGTTGAAAGCTTTAAACAGTAGCTGTAGTACATAACGCGGCTCTTATCCTTTCGGAGACTTTAGGAGGATCCCTGCGCTGGTGCTGTCTATGCTGAGGGAGCCATCGAAGTACATTGTCCAGAATTCTTTTTCTTCTCGGCTGAGAGGTAGTTGTATCTTAGTCCACTCGGCAACAAAGTCTGCCAGAGCTTAGGATTTATGGCAGTGTGTGATCGGAACTCCATCGTGTATTCCCCCATTTCGATGGCCCATTTCACGATTCATCTCGTGGCGTCTCGATTGTGGAGTATATCGCCCAGGGGATATTCTATTACGACCACAATCTTGTGGGCTTGGAAGTAATGCTTTAACTTCTAGGTGGTGAGTAGGACGGCGTAAAGGAGCTTCTATACTTGTGGGTACCTTACTTTGGATAGGCCGATGACTTCTGATACGAAATATATAGACCTTTGGACTGGAAAGACGTGTCCCTCCTCGGGCTGTTCAACTACTATGACTGTGCTGACGACGTTGGTTGTGGCGACGATGTAGAGGAGGAGTACCTCCTCCGGGTGCGGAGCCGTGATGATCGGTGGCGAGGTCAAAAATTTCTTTAGCGCGGCAAATGCCTCGTCGGCTTCTGTCGTTCATTGAAAATTTTCTTCATTCTTTAGTAGCTTGAAGAAAGGATTTCCTCTCTCCCCCAGATGAGAGATGAATCTCTCGAGTGCTGTCATGCAACCAGCGAGCTTCTGGACTTTCTTAGCATTATTGGGTTTTTCCATCTTCATTATTGACGTGATCTTGTCTGGATTGCCTTCAATACCTCGGTTACTTACGATAAACCCGAGTAGTTGGCCGGATAGTACGCCGAAGACACATTTTTCAGGGTTGAGCTTCCACCGAAACCTTCGTAGGTTTGTGAACATCTCAGCGATGTCACTGATGAGACTGCCTTTCTCTTTGGATTTAATGACCACATCGTCAACGTATGCCTTAATGTTGCGGACGATTTGCCCTGAGAGGCATCATTGGATGGCTCGCTGATATGTTGCCACTGCATTCTTGAGACCAAAAGGCATGGTTGTGTAACAATATGCTCCAAAGGGTGTGATGAAGGATGTTTTCTCCTGATCCTCTTCTTTAAGGTTGATTTGATAATAACTGGAGTAACAGTCAAGGAAGCACAGGAGGGAGCTTCCTACCATTGAATCGATGACCTGGTCTATCCGGGGTAGCCTAAACGGATCCTTTAGACAGTGCTTGTTTAGGTCGGTGTAGTCGACGCACATTTACCATTGTCATGTCTTCTTTCTCACCAAGATCGGGTTAGCGAGCTATTCGGGGTGGTAGACCTCACTGATAAACCATGCCGCTAAAAGGCGGGTGATTTCTGCTTTGATTGCTTCTTTCCTGTCTTCGGCAATCCTCCATAGCATTTATTTTATCGGCTTTGTAGTGGGGTATACGTGGAGTTCATGCTCGATCAGCTCCCAAGAGACCCTGGGCATGTCAGAGGGCTTCCATGCAAAGATATCCATATTGGAGTGCAAGAAGCCGACAAGTGCGATCTCTTGTTCATGGTCGAGGCATGCTCCAATGATCGCAGTCTTCGTCGGGTCAGCTTCGGAGAGGACAATCCTCTTAGTGGTCGAGGGTGTGGGGGAGATCCCCGAGTTGGTCGATGCCTTGATTAGTATTTCTAAATCCTCGGTAGGGTGTGCTCGGACCTGGTCGAGGGTTTCCTCCATTCGAGCTGATAGGTCGACAGCCTCAGCTAGAGCCAAGCTTTCTCTCTCACATGCACGAGAGGTGTTAAAGTTTCCCCGAATGGTGATGACCCCATTGGGGCCCGGTATTTTGTGCACCAAGTATGGGTAGTGCTGGATGGCCATGAACTTGGTGATGGATGGTCTTCCGAGGATGGTGTGGAACGGAGTGTCATATCCCATGACCCAAAAGGTGACATACTCGGTCCGATAATTATCTCGATAACCAAACGTAACTGGTAGGGTTACCAAGCCAAGTGGTACTAAGCTCTGCCCGGTCATGATACCGTGGAATGGGAAGTTGTCCTTCTTCTGAAGACTGTCGACCGGGATGTTGAGATCAGCGAAAGAGGATGTCTAGTCCACTTTCTTCGTTGATCAGGACCCGCTTCATACGTACATTGAATATCACTAGGTCGATGACTAGCGGCCAGCGCTCGGTTTTTGGGACACTTGTCCACTGGTCTTCTCGAGAGAAGGTGATCGGGACTTCCGACCATCTTAGTTGTTGGATTCCTTCAAGTCCTGTGGCGTTGATACAGGTCTAGGACCTTTTGCTATTGTTTAGCTCTGGCTGATAGGGGACTTCCGAAGATGACATTCACCGTCTTATGAGGCTCTCGAGAATCGTTGTTGTCTTGAGGCCAACCATCTTTTCTTGAGACACCAACTTCGCTATCATCACCTAGGTTTTGGGGAACCCTGATATTTTGTTTAACCTGATTGCCCTTCATGCGTCGGCGCTTCTCGTCACTGGTGGCGAACGACGTTTCTTCAGCCACTGTGATGAGGTTGGCCGGGAATGACCAGTTGTCTTTGAATTGGTTGGGTCGTCCGGACTCCATGTACTGGCATCGGGCCGTCTGACCTTTCACGCCGGGTGAGGCAATGTGGTGCTCAGGGCTGGCTGGGGCATAAAAATGACCTAGTCATTCGTCTCGCCTGGCCACCTATCTTGTGGAGGGGTCCGATAGGATGAGCTATCCCGCTTGATCTCCGATGAACGTCAGTCTCCCGAGCCTGAAGACGGAGCCAGTGAGAATGAGAAAATCTGGAGGACGTGCCATTGGATCCTGGTGAAAGCGATGCGACCTCCTACCTGGCGCACCAACTATCGGTGAATCATCGATCAGTCTACCCAAGGGGGTACCCGAGGTGGTGATTAGATGTTGTGTAAGGAAAGCGCAATGCCTTCGAACCTGATGGTCAACTCTAGAATACAAGAGCCAAGATTTATACTGGTTCAGGCCTCCCGGAGGATAATAGCCCTACGTCCAGTGTTTTGGTGTCTATTTTGATGATGGATCTTATAATACGATGCAATCAAGCTATCAAGGCTTGGGCGTCAAAAGTAATAAAAATATGGTGGAGCTAGATGACTAGATGATGATTGATCGTCGATGAGTTGCCTGTGGGAGGGGGTTTTGCCTCCTTTATATACTCAGGAGGTAAGCCTAACAATCTCATGACTCTATCCCGAGTAGGACTTAGATTCTCTACCAAACTTGGATACTAATCCCTAATTACAAGGATTCCGGTACAAATAAACCTCTAGATAACATATCTGAAGCTTAACTACCCGATAAGGACTTCACTTTTCTTATCGGAATCAAACCTTTGTTTATGGGCCATACCAGATGGTCAATGCTGGTCTTGGCCTGTCTTTGGTCCGGTCTGATAAGCCTAACTGTGAGGCACCCGGGGCTCACATCCCTGATAGATACAAGTGAAGAAGCAAACTTCCCCTCAAAACAAACCCATTGGATAAACAACGCACAATTTCCCTTGAAGAAAAGCAAAGCAAGAAGAATCCAAAAGTTTAGTGAAAATGGCTGCCAATTGTAACTCAATGTAAATAAAAAGAAGCACAACATCACCTTTCACTACATGATCTCTAAGAAAATAATATCAAATATCAATATGCTTTGCTCTAGAGTGTTGCACTGGGTTCTTAGCAATATTTATAGCACTTGTGTTATCACAATAAAGTAGAACACGATCGTAGTTAATCTCATAATCCTTAAGTGTAGAAATAAGCTAAAGAACTTGTGAGCAACAGCTACTAGCAGCAACATATTCAGCTTCGGCAGTGGATTATACAGCAGAAGATTATTTTCTAGATGACCAAGCAACAAGTAATGTACCCAAGAAATGACATGTACCACTAGTACTCTTTCTATCAATTTTACAACCTCCAAAATCAGCATCAGAAAAAACTCTTAAACTAACACTTAAGGAAGTAGAGTACCATATGCCAAATTCTTGAGTAAACTTGAGATACCTGAGTATACGCTTGATAGCTTGACGATGTGAAGTATGAGGAGAAGCTTGAAATTGAGCTCACAGACAAATAGAAAATTAAATGTTCGGCCTCAATGCAGTGAGATACAAAAGTAAGCCGATCATGCTATGATATTCCTTGTTAGGATCTAAAGTATAAGCAGCTCCCATCGGTGTAGAAATCGACTTGTAATTTTCCATATCAAAACGCCGAAGAAGATCCTTGGTGACTTACTCTGATAAACAAATGTGCCATATTTTATTTGCTTGATTTGTAGTACCAAAAAGAATGTTAGCTCACCCATCATACTCATCTCAAACTCTCTGCATATAGTCTGAGAAAACTTAGAAACTAAGGAGTGAGATGAACAATCAAAGATAATATCATCTACATAAATCTGTATAAAAAGTTGATCATTTTCTTTCTTGAAAAGAAACAAAGTTTTATCCACTTTTTCTAAAGAAAAACCTTTTTTAAGTAGAAAAGTTTTCAACCTATCATACCATGCTCTAGGTGCTTGTTTCAAACCATACAAAGCTTTAGACAACTTAAAAACATGATTCAGGAACTTATGATTTTCAAAATCAGGTGGTTGCTTAACATAAATTTTCTCATTGATAAAACTATTAAGAAAAGCACTTTAACAATCATTTGATACAAATTAAAACCTTTAGGTCTAGCAAAGGCTAAAAGGAGTTTAATGGCTTCAATTCTAGCAACAGGAGCAAAAGTTTCATCAAAATCCAAACCTTACACTTGAGTGAATCCTTGAGCAACAAGTCTAGCTTTATTTCTAATAATTAAACCATCCTCATTCTGTTTATTTCAAAAAACCCATTTAGTTCCAATAATATTATGCCATTGAGGAGGTTTAACCAAATCCTAGACTTTATTGCGTTCAAAGTTTTCAAGTTCTTCATGCATGGCATTGATCCAAGATTTATCAGTTAGAGCATAAGAAATATCTTTGGGTTCAAAAGAAGCAACAAAAGCTAAATGAGCATGAGAGTCAAGAGACGCAAACCTAGAACGAGTGACACGCTCACATAGATTACCGATTATTTATTCAGGAGGATATTGATGTTGAATGTGCAAAGGAGCAGAAACATCTTGAGAAGTGTCCTGTATAACATTTTCAAGAGACGAAGTGATCTCTCGAGGAACATTCGAAGTTGTAGAAACTTCATCTCCTTGCGGTCAATATATCTCCTTAACTGCCTCTAAGTACTAGTCGGACATGACTTGGACGTAGGTCTGGCTGCTAGCCACATCATCGTTGTCTTCGTCATCACTTTCAACAAAGATGCTTTCATTCTCCCCCTGAATATGTGCACATGTACCTGTTACATTGGGTCTAAAACCAGGACTAGCCTCATCAAAAGTGACTTCATAAGTCTCCATAATTTTGTTAGTTTCTAGCACAAGTACACGATATCCTCGAGAATGAGCAGGATAAGCTAGAAAAATGCCATCTTGATATCTTGCTTCAAAATTATCCAAATTTTTGGATTTTAACACAAAGCATTTGCACCCAAAAACCCTCAAGTGAGAAACACTAGGTCTATGTCCAAAGCGAAGCTCATAAGAAGTTTTTCCCAACTTTGATCGCAAGAAAACTCTGTTTGAAATATAGCAAGCTGCAAAAAAAAAATTCAGCCCAAAACTTCCTAGGAGTCTGATGTTCATCAAGCATAGTCCTAGCCATCTCAACCAAAGTTCTATTTTTTCCTTCAACAACACCATTCTGTTGTGAAACTCTAGGTGAGGAAAACTGATATTCAATGTCTTTTTCTGCACAAAAGTACTCAAAAGATGAATTCTTAAATTTAGTACCATTGTCACTTTGAATTGATCTAAGTGCTCCTGGGAGTTCAACAGAAAGTCTAAGAACTAAGTTTCGAAAAAGACCAAAAGCTTCATCCTTAGATGCCATAAAGAAAACTCAATAGTATCTAGAGAAATCATCAACAATGATAAGAACATAACATTTTCCCCTAACAGATTGAACTCGAGCTGGTCAAATAGTATCCATATGTAAAAGCTGACCAGGTGCAGTTGTCATAACCAAAATAAAAGGAGCGTGTAAGCTAGAAACTATTTTGGCATGACAATAAGAAGAGTAAACCAAATCACCAACATCTTTAAGTTTCGGTAAGCCACGAATAAGATCCAAATCACTAACACGAGTGAGATGATCAAAACCAACATAGCCAAGTCTACGATGTCAGAAGAATAAATCTTTAGAATCATTGGTAATTAGACATTTAATCTTAGAAGATGAAGCTGAATCAAAATCAGCTTCAAAACTCTTTCAAAACATAAAATCTCAAACACAAGATCACCGGAGGCATCAAGAACTTTACAACCATATTTTTTAAAACATACCTCAAGATCCCCATCAATCATTTGTGATATAGAAAGCAAGTTGTATTTCAGATTATCAACAAGAGCTACATTATTTTAGATTATCAACAAGAGCTACATCATTGAATATAAATTTGTCACTTACCTTGACTGTACTTTTTGTAATGACGGCGCTGGTAGAAGCATCCCCAAAAGTAACTGATTCAGACCAGGATGCACGTGTGAAGGAGGAGAACCAATTTTTGTCACCGGACATATGGCATGAATATTCGGAGTCTACTAGCCATATGTTCTCCTTCCTCGCTCTCCAGGCCTACACACGAGAAGATGTCGAGGCCTCAGCACCGGGGTTAGATAAAAGAAATTTAGGAGTCCAGTACTGAGACACCTAACCAGAAACACCAGCAGGCAAAAATCCTCGGACAAAACCAATGTCACTTTTACCTCTCACCAAAATAGGGTGTTGTCGGACAAACCACCGATTAACCTGAGGTCCAACCACTGACCGAGGTTGCCCTGACCACTTCTAATGTTGTGGTCCGACTGCTCTACTCGATTCCACAAATGACCTTTGCCACTTATGTTTAGCAAAAGATTTTTTCGTGTTCTTTTTCTGTTATCATGCAAGTCCAAAACAGAACGGAACCAAATATCCATCTTTTCCACAATGTATACAATTATACTTCACCGGTTTAGTTGTTTTAGAAGTAGAAGCAGTTGCACTTTATGTTGCTAAGTTTGACAATGTTCTAGCAGATGTAAAAACAGTTTGCTTTGGCTCAGATTTATTTTTAATTTTACCTCTTTGAATATCCTTGATTGCAGTAGGTTGATGAGAAGTAAAATAAGCACGGGCATCAAAACCTAGTTCTCTATGATTTGTACTTACTTTAGATGTATTCAATTATATGTTGAGGTTCTTTTTACTAGTTGAAAAGCATTGCAAAGATCTTTGCAGATAATCAACTTTTTAGATCAAAGCAACACAATTTTTACAAACATCAGCAATGCTCTTTTATTTGTGACAATTTGAACAAGACATCTCATGAGTGAGCAAGTCATTTTGCAAAAGTTCAACTCTACCATAAGCATCTTTTAGTTTCAATTCAAGCAATGAACAGTTTGAACAAGAAGTTAAATTATGTTTCACAGTGATTGAGCTCTTCATATTCTTAAGTTGTTTGAATTTGCTACAATACAAAGCATTTATCAAAGAACTAGCATATATATCAACTTTTATCTTTTTCAGATAGTTCTTAGCAACAAATAGTTCATCAACAACTCGACTACGGGTGTATAGTCCTAACGCTTACCCCTTCCCAGCCCAGTTGCATGTCTGGAGGGGAAGTAGTCAGCGAGGTTAGCAAGAAAATATGCTCGATTGTGGGTGTACAGCTCGAAGGCTTACCCCTTCCTGGCCCAGTTGCATGTCTAGGGGGAAATAGTCGGTGAGGTCGGTGAAGAAATAGTGCCATGGGGGCGATAGATGTCTAAACATAATTTATTGACAATAGAAGTAACAGAAGTTATTTTACAAAATATTATTAGGCATAAAATCGACAGAGGTGCTCGATGTTCTATGAGTTTGGTACTGCTTGTCCATCTTCTCATATTAGCCTGTAGGCCCCTAGTCTTGTTACTTTGGCGATGATGAACGGTCCTTCCTAGGGGGCGGAAAGTTTGTTCTGTTGTTCCTTCGTCATAGTACTAGACTCGAGGGGATTTGTATAGCATGTCGCTCCAAAGAATCATCTCGAAGCCATAGACGAGGAAAAAGGGGGAATGTCCTGTGCCCTATTCGGCTATGTGCAGAGCCCCCAGAGTACTGCGGGGAGTTCCTGATGGAATTGTGCCCAAGAAAATTCTGGGGGAACCGGAAGTTCCGGCTGTAGCCAGAAGTTCCGGGTTCTGGAGCATCCGGAAGTTCTGGTAGGATCAGAAGTTCTGGACTAGCCCCGGTATTTGATTTTCTGGATGAACCGGAAGTTCTGGCTGTAGCCGGAAGTTCCGGGTTTTGGACAAACCAGAAGTTCTGGTTAGACCGGAAGTTCTGGGTCGAGAATTAATTCGATACAGAAGGTCATTTTCGGAAGTTTCAGCTATAGCTGGAAGTTTCGGGGCCCGGAAGTTTTGGCTATAGCCGGAAGTTTCGGGTCAGGCAAACAAATTAGATTTGTTGGCCTTTAATATAGATTAAAGGCCCACGATAGGGCACTATATAAAGAGAGGTGGGGCAAGCATGAAAAGGTTGCTGATTGTTGCTGCTATTGCTCCTGGTTGTGAGCCCTAGCCACCACCTCTCTTCTCTCCTCGATTGCAAGGGTTGTGATCGATCTCCCTAGATCTCGCGAGTGGTGCTAGCACGCCGGCGCGAGGTGATCCTGTCCCCGGACATGTGGATATCGTGGAGGCACTACTCCAATAGTAGTGCTCGTCTTCTTCCCATGAAGATCGTCGGATCGTCGGATCATGTCGTCTTCATCGCCGGATCACCGATGAACGAACGGAGCCGGAGAAGAGCTGCTCGAGGACGTGCTTCGTCGACTCTACTTTCGCTGCCCGAGCGCGTCTCGAGGCTCGAGGTAACGATCTATGATCCCATTACACGTATGGTTCCTGGGTTAACGGGGTAAATTTTTGAAATTAAACGCTAGCGTAGCCTCCCCATAACCCAACAGTGGTATCAGAGCCTACGTGCGTAGTGTTCGATTTGGAATGATCACATATGGTGATATGTGATGGAAATAGATTGGATCTATTGTTTTTGTCGTCGGATTTCTGGAAGTTCCGGTTGGACCGAAAGTTCCGGGCCAAAATAATTTTCGATACAGAATGCTATTTTTGGAAGTTCTGGGTATGACTCGAATGTTCCGGTTAGACCGGAAGTTCCAGACAGAAATAAATTCCGAGTCAGAAGGTTATTTTTGGAAGTTCTGGCTGTAGCCAGAAGTTTCGGGCCAAAAATAAATTCGAATCAGAAGGTTGATTTTGGAAGTTCCGGCCCTGAGTCGGAAGTTCCGGTCCCTTCGACCGGAAGTTCCGGGTCTGTTTTCAGTTGCGCATAGTCTTCGCCTAACTTGTTTTTGCAGAGAATGTTATGACTGGTATAGCCTTGCAAAAGTATGTGATACTCGCTTGTAATAACATGGCCTACGTGGCATGATTGATTGCAGCCCAAGGCTGTTCAAATGTTGTATGACCTACGCATCGACATGTGATGCTTCAACTCATGTAATTAGTATAGTGCTATTAGGTGTAATAGACTGATATAGGTTCATGGAGGCTTGAAGCGGTTTGACCCGAAGGACAGGAACCATGGAGATGGAGATCACCATGTGAAGGGGTCATACTATGTCACAGTCAATATGATTGTCTGTGATGTTTACTTTTGTTCCTGTCATACTATTCTTTCACGTTCTATGTACGGTAGGCATCGTTACCATGCTAAAATAGTTTCTCTCAGAAAATTAAGTATTGATGCTCTTTCCAATAGTTGCAGCTACAAAGGTTGTGATCATTGTATGGTGGGTCTGCCAAAGTAGGGTGCCATCTTTTATCTCAATCAGTTAGGGTGGTGTCGGACACCACATGCATAGTATTGGTTTGCTTAACAAAGCTATCAAAACGGTTTTAGGCTTTGGGGCATAGAGTTAGGAGTCGGGTATTGGATGCTACCCCAACGAACAAGAGTCACATAGAGATGTGATTAGCAAAGTGTTGCTTACCTATATCACTAATCTTCTAGCAGTGATGCCAAAGCTCACTAGGAGTTAGATGAATATGGATCTTGTCCCACGATGTGTCGTTAGAGGGAAAGCGATCATTTTACATATTGTGGTATATCTTTTATTTGATAGAAGATTAACATAGCATAGTACTAAACCTTGCATTATTGTTGTAGATCATGGTACCTACTGCAAAGAACACTTCCGTTTTTAATCTGAGATCCATCCTTGAAAGGGAGAAATTATCTGGAACAAATTTTATAGACTAGTACAGGAATTTGAGAATAGTTCTCAAACAGGAGAAAAATGATTATGTTCTAGAGGAACCCTATCCTTATGAACCAACGGATGATATGCCACTTACTGAAAGAAGGGCTTATGAGAAGCACGCCAGTAATTCAGTTGATGTCAGCTGTCTCATGCTTGCCTGCATGTCCTCTAAGCTTCAGAAGCAATATGAGGATAGGGATGCCTAAGATATGATCGTGGGGCTGAAGGGCATGTTTGAGAACCAAACACGGACTGAGAGGTATAATGTCTCAAAGTCCTTGTTTGCGTGCAGGTTGGCAGAAGGCAGTCCAGGGAGTCCTCATGTGATCAAGATGATTGGTTACATTGAGAACCTAGAGAAGCTTGGCTCTAAACTTGATAATGATTTGGCCACAGATGTGATTCTTCGGTCGCTCCCTGCAAGCTTCGAGCCGTTTATCATGAATTTTCATATGAATGGCATGAAGAAAACATTGGCTGAATTGCATGGGATGCCCAAGACAGCCGAGGAAAGCCTTAAGAAAAATCCTAGTCATGTGATGATGGTTCAAAAGGAGAATAAGAAGAGAAAGCGTAAGGGAAAGGCTAAAGCTCTAGATGCGATCTTGGGCTTTAAGTCTAATTTGGCTGGAAAGTCCAAGTCAGGCCCTGCTAGCTCTGACACTTGGCACCACTGCCATAAGCCTGGCCATTGGCGGAGGAATTGTAAGTTGTACTTGGAAGAACAAAAAAAAGAAGGGAAGTGTGACTTCCACTTTAGGTATAAATGTTATTAAAATTTATCTTGCTACTCGTCCAAGTGATTCATGGGTATTTGATACCGGATCAATGATTCACACTTGCAAATCGATGTAGGGGCTGAAAAGGACAAGGAAGTGCGCAAGAGGCGAATTAGATGTTCGCGTCGACAATGGTGCAAAAGTTGTTGCGTTGGCCGTCGGCGTCTATTATTTGTCGCTACCCTCAAGATTAGTTTTGGAGTTAAATAATTATTATTTTATATCCACCTTGGGCAGAAATATTATCTCTTCGTCATGTTTAGAGGAAAAAGGTTTTAAATTCATAATAAAGAACAAGTGTTGTTCAATATTTTTGAATAGTATGCTCTATGGTGTTTGTCCATTGTTGAATGGCTTATATGTTCTGAATCTTGAGGATACACATGTTTATAACATTAATACAAAGAAACCTCTACTCAATGATTTGAATCCCACCTATGGTTGGCTTTGTTGTTTAGGTCATATAAATGCGAAGCGCATGCAGAAGCTCCATAGAGATGGGCTTTTCGAGTCATTTGATTTTGAATCGTTTGACACATGTGAGTCTTGTTTGCTTGGCAAGATGACTAAGGCGCCTTTCACTGGTCAAAGTGAGAGGGCAAACGAGCTGTTGGCCATTGTGCATACTGATGTATGTGGACCAATGAGTTCTATAGCCAGAGGTGGATTCCAGTACTTCATAACTTTTATCGACGACATTAGTAGATATGGTTACATCTACTTAATGAGACATAAGTCGGAATCCTTTGAAAAGTTCAAGGAGTTCCAGAATGAGGTACAAAATCATACTAGCAAGACAATTAAATTTCTATGATCGGATCGTGGAGGTGAATATTTGAGCTATGAGTTTAATGATCATCTGAAGCAGTGTGCAATTATTCCACAACTAACTCCACCTGGTACACCTCAGTGGAATGGGGTGTCCGAGCGGAGGAACCAAACTTTGTTGGACATGGTCCGGTCGATGATGAGTCAAACTGATCTTCCATTGTCTTTCTAGAGATTTGCCTTAAAAACTGCTGTTTTCACATTAAACAGTGTTACAAGCAGATATCAGTCAAACCCGGGTGAAAGTCACTGGACGGTAGTAAAGAGTATCCTTAAGTACTTGAGAAGAACTGAGGATATGTTCCTGGTCTATGGTGGTGAGGAGGAGCTCGTTGTAAATGGTTACACAGATGCTAGCTTCCAAACTGACAAAGACGATTCACGGTCGCAGTCAGGATTTGTGTTCTGCCTCAATGGTGGCGCAGTGAGTTGGCAAAGTTCCAAGCAAGAAACGGTTGCGGATTCTACCACAGAGGCCGAGTATATCGCAGCTTCAGAAGCTGCGAAGGAGGCAGTTTGAATTAGAAAGTTTGTTTCTGAGTTGGGTGTCGTCCCTAGTACGTCCAGTCCAGTGGTTCTCTGTTGTGATAATAGTGGTGCCATTGTGCAAGCCAAGGAGCCTAGGTCGCACCAGAAGTCCAAGCACATACTGCAGCGCTATCACCTGATCCGTGAGTTTATAGATAGAGGTGATGTGAAGATATACAAGGTGCACATGGATTTGAACATAGCCGATCCATTGACGAAGCCTCTCTCACAACCCAGACATGAGGCCCACTCGAGCTCTATGGGTATTAGATACTTACGTGAGTGAGTCGAGTGTATGTGAAAAGAAGTTAGTTTGTCCATACTGATGTACATTTGGATAATTTGTTATCTTGTTTCTTGAATGAATGTCTTTTACATTGATCAGCAAGTTGATGACTTGTTTGTGAGACTCTTTGTGTTATATTGTCGTTCTAAACGATCCCTAATCTCATATCGTCATGTGGGACAGTGATGATTCATAGATTAGCACATCTGTTTGATTGATGATCATGTTTCACAGATCATAGACATGGAGATGTCAAACCAGTGATGTGGACTCATGTTAGTGAATATGGAGTTGGATAGACCCACCTTGAGATACTGCTGGGATTGTTATTTTATATGTGCCATCAGTTGTCATCTCAAATGGTGTACCTGTAGAATCCTTAGACCTGAGATCGTCATTGATTCCAGAATGTGTAGTAGGATACTTAGGGGCTTCCAAACGCTATTCCGTAACAGGGTAGTTATAAATGTTGCTTTCAGGTGTGTCACGAAACATGTCGTGGGATGTGAGCAGTTAAGATGGAACTTACCCCTCCTATATAACGGGAGAGACGTCTCTGGGCCCCTCGAGGTAGTCGGATTGGAAAGTGCATGGCCATGCCACTATGATCAAAGAGTTAATCATGATTGAATCCACTACTTGATCGAGTGAAGTGTCGAGCTACCAACAAGGGTGGCACGTATCTCGCCTTAAGCTTGACTGATGTCGTGTGGTAAAGGGATTGGTGTGTGAGTATATCAAGGCTCAGAAAGTATGATTTTGACTTTGTATGCATTCGGGGGTCAATATGTGCTGCTAGGTACTGCTATTGATCGGTGATCCGGAAATGATTTTCGGGTAGCGGCCGTTTGTGTATGAACCTATTGGGTCGCACGCTTAAGGGGATGGAATTCAAATCTAGAAAAGAATTGGTTCTTGTGCAAGTGGGAGATTGATGAAATTGTGCCTAACAAAATTCTGGGGGAACCGGAAGTTCCGGGTTCTGGAGCATCCGAAAGTTCTGGTAGGACCAGAAGTTCTAGGCCAGCCCCGGTATTCGATTTTCTGGACGAACCGGAAGTTCTGGCTATAGCCGGAAGTTCCGGGTTCTGGACAAACCGGAAGTTCTGGTTGGACCGGAAGTTCTGGGTCGAGAATTAATTCAATACAAAAGGTCATTTTCGGAAGTTTCGGCTATAGCCGGAAGTTCTGGATCAGGCGAATAGATTAGATCTGTTGGGCTTTAATACAGAGAGGCCCACGATGGGGCACTATATAAAGAGAGGTCGGGCAAGCACGAAAAGGTTGCTGGTTGTTGCTGCTATTGCTCCGGGTTGTAAGCCCTAGCCGCCACCCCTCTTCTCTCCTCGATTGCAAGGGTTGTGATCGATCTCCCTAGATCTCATGAGTGGTATTAGAACGCCGGCGTGAGGTGATCCTGTCCCCGGACGAGTGGATACTGTGGAGGCACTACTCCAATAGTGGTGCTCGTCTTCTTCCCGTGGAGATCGTTGGATCGTGTCGTCTTCATCGCCGGATCGTCGACGAACGAACAAAGCCGGAGAAGAGCTGCTCGAGAACACGCTTCGTTGACTCTACTTCCGCTGCCCGAGCGCGTCTCGAGGCTCAAGGTAACGATCCATGATCCCATTACACGCATGGTTCCTGGGCTAAAGGGTTAAATTTTTGAAATTAAGCGTTAGCGTAGCCTCCCCTTAACCCAACAGTTCCTTCAGTCATCTTCCGACGTACTTCTATAAGGGGTCAAAGATTCAGTCTTTTAGACCTTGAAGGATCATCCCGTTGGCACGCTCACATTGCCCGTTGGCCTGAGGGTGGCTACTGATGCATACTTGACCTCGATCAGTCTTTCTTCATAGAAATCTCAGAAATCCTTTGCTGTGAACTAAGTCCCGAGGTCGGTTATGATCTGATTCGAGACGCCGAACCGATAGGTAATTTCTTTGATGAATTTTGCTGCTTTTTTGGCTGTGTAGTTCTTTAGTGGTATCACTTCTATCCATTTGGTGAACTTATCAATGGCCACCAGCAGCCGGTCGATGCCTTGGGGGGCCTTCTGGAAAGGGCCAACCATATTGAGCACAGGGCCTGTGCTAGTAGGTGATTTTGTTTGGCAAAAAACTGACACCCGATGCATTTTTTGACTAACTCTTTGGCGTCATTGTTAGCCATCGGCCAAAAAAAACCTGATCGGAAGGCTTTTCTGACCAAGGTTCTAGCTTCGGCGTGATTGCCACATGCTCCTTTGTGAACCGCATTGAGGATTCGGAGGCCTTCGCATGGCAGGATGTACTTCTGAAGCACCCTTGTTGAGGCTACACGCTTGTACAACTTATCTCCAATGACCACATATTGCTTGCTTCGTCGTGTCAAGCGCTCAGCCAAGGTTTTGTCTTCTGGGGTTGTACCCTTTAGGATGTACTCGATGATGGGCTGCCACCAATCATTGATGTCTCCGGCCATAGCAATAATTACCGATGCGCTAGTGGCTTGGAGTTCATCAACTTTGATTGATGGTTTGGTGAGATCCTAGATGAACACACCCTTGGGGACCATAGCTCGAGAGGATCCGAGGCATGATAGAGCGTCGGCCGATGAGTTATCGTCATGGGGGACATGGTGAAACTCTAGCCCGAAGAATTTGCCCTTGAGTTTCTGAACCTTGACGCAGTAGGTATCCATCTTGTCGCTGGTGCAAGACCAGTCCTTGTTAACCTGGCTGATGGCTAACTTAGAGTATCTGTAGGCCATGAGTTATTTTATCTTGAGCGATACAGCTATCTAGAGACCATGTAACATGGCCTCGTACTCGGCCGCATTATTGGAAGCTTTGAATAGCAATTGCAGCGCGTAGCGCAGTTCTTCCCCTTTTGGAGATATGAGGAGAATTCCGGCCCTAGCGCCATCTATACTTAGGGAGCCATCGAAGTACATTGTCCAATACTCTTTTTCTTCTTGGCTTGGGGATAGTTGGATCTCGGTCCACTTTGTGATAAAATCGGCTAGAGCCTACAATTTAATGGTGGTGCAGGACCAAAACTCCATTGTATATTCCCCTAGCTCGATGGCCCATTTTACGATTCGTCCGGTTGCATCACGGTTGTGAAGTATGTCACCGAGAGGGTATTCTGTGACAACCACGATTTTGTAGGCTTGGAAGTAATGATTCAGTTTCTAGGCAGTGAGTAGAAAGGCGTAAAGGAGCTTCTGTACTTACAGGTACCTTGCTTTTGATAGTCCAAGGACTTCTGAGATGAAGTATACTAGCCTTTGGACCAGGAAAACATGTCCCTCTTTGGGCCTCTCGTCCATAATTATCGTGCTAACAACGTTGCTTGTGGCAGCGATGTAGAGTAGAAGGACCTCGTCTAGATTTGGGGCTATGAGGACTAGAGGCGAGGTCAAGAACTTTTCGATGCTAAAAATGCCTCATTGGCCTCGACCGTCCATTGGAAGTTTTCTTCTTTCTTCAGCAGTTTGAAGAAAGGAGCTCCCCTTTCCTCTAATTGAGAGATGAATCTCCCAAGGGCCATCATGCAACCCGTGAGTTTCTGAACTTTCTTGGCGTTATTGGGTTTTTCCATCTTCATTATTGCAGCTATCTTATCTGGGTTAGCCTCGATGCCCCGGTTGCTGACGATGAACTCGAGCAGTTGCCCTGATGGTACCCCGAAGACAAATTTGTCAGGATTGAGCTTCCATAGGAACTTCTGAAGGTTCTTGAATGTCTTGATGATGTCATCGATGAGATTATTTTCTTCTTTGGATTTTATGACACATCATCGACATAGGCTTCGATGTTGTGGCCAATTTGATTCTAGAGACATCGCTGGATGGCCCGTTGGTACGTTGGCCCTATGTTTTTGAGCCCAAATGACATGGTGGTATAACAGTATGCTCCGAAGGACGTGATGAAAGATGTTTTCTCCTGGTCTTCTTCCTTGAGACTGATTTGATGATACCCGGAGTAGCAGTAGAGGAAACACAGAAAAGAACATCCTGCTATTGAGTCCATGACTTGGTCTATCTGTGGTAATCCAAAGGGATCCTTTGGGCAGTGCTTGTTTAAGTCTGTGTAGTCGACGCACATTCGCCATTGCCATGTCTTCTTTTTTACCAAGACTGGATTGGCGAGCCATTCTAGGTGGTAGACTTCGCGAATGAACCCTACTACTAGGAGGCGAAGGATCTCAACCTTGATGTCCATGTTATAGCGCAGGAAGCTGATGAGCATGATTTCCTATTTAGGGTCGAGTCTCACCCTGATAGTCGCTGTCTTTGATGGGTCGGCCTCGGAGAGGATGATCTTCTTGGTGCTTGAGGGCACAGTGGAAATCCTCGAGGAAGATTGTGCTTTAGCTGGTATCTCCGAGGCTTCGGGAGGATCCGTTCGGACTTGCCTAAGGGTTTCCTCCATGCGAGCCGACAGATCGACAGCTTTGGCCAGGGTGAGACTATCCTTCTCGCACATACGAGAAGTGTCGACATTTCTCCATATGGTGATGACTTCGTTGGGACCCGGTAGCTTGAGCACGAGGTAAGGATAGTGTCCAATGGCCATGAATTTGGCTATGGAAGGTCTTCCGAGGA
>KE371119.1:530175-551424 GCA_000418225.1 Zizania latifolia | reverse complement strand
GGCCATCGCCGGCTGCCAGTTCGTCTTCCTCATCGCCACGCCGTACTCCGGGGACGCGGCCAACTCCAAGGTGAAATTTTCTTCTTCTTTTCCTCTGTAGATTAATTCCAACTTTGGTCTAAAAAGAACAACATACCTTTGAGATTATGATTCTGATTTGTTCAATTTAAGAAAGAAACACGTATGAATGTATGATTATGTGCTCATCTATGTCGATTCGATCTTGTTGCTGCTCTTTGCTCCCAGTACAAGACCCTGGCGGATGCAGCCGTGGACGCGGTGCGCGTGATACTCCGGCAATGCGCGGAATCCAAGACGGTGAAGCGTTTAATCCACACCGCCTCGGTGTCCGCCGCCTCGCCGTTGATCGATGTCCCCGGCGCCGGCGTCGGCGCCGCCGGGTACAAAGGTTTCATCGACGAGTCCTGCTGGACTTCGCTCGACGTCGACTACCCCCTCCGGAGCGCCCACTTCGATGTGAGCTGTCCTCTGTTCTTAGCTTCTTCCTCCAAACAAGGGCAGGATTCAGAAATTTCTGAAACCAATTCATCATGATCGATTGCAGAAGTACGTGCTGTCGAAGGTCATGTCGGAGAAGGAGCTGCTGAGCTACAACAACGGAGAGAGCCCGGCGTTTGAGGTGGTCACCTTGCCCTGCGGCCTTGTGGCCGGCGACACGGTCCTCGGCCGCGTCCCGGAGACGATGGAGTCCATCGTGTCGTCGGTGTCCCGGAAGGAGCCCTACTTCATGTTCACGCGGCAGCTGCAGAGGCTGCTGGGCTCGATGCCGCTGGTCCACGTCGACGATGTTTGCGACGCGCTCGTCTTCTGCATGGACCGGCCGTCCCTCTCTGGCAGGTTCCTCTGCTCCGCCGCCTACCGGACCATCCACGACATCACCGGCCACTACACCACCAAGTACCCTCACCTCGACGTCCTCAAAGAGTAATTAAACCAGATCTCTCTCCTTCTCGCTACGACATCAGCATGAACACAGGCTTTCAGAAGATTCAAATCTCACCGGTTAATCTTGGCGTCGACAGGTCGGAGGAGGTGGCGAGAGTGCCGCCGGCGGCGGACAAGCTGGGAGAGCTGGGGTTCAGGTACAAGTACGGAATGGAACAAATACTGGACGACAGCGTCGACTGCGCGGTGAGGCTGGGTTACCTCGATGCAGCCAAGCTCAGCCCGTAGAAAGGAAGGGTCAACAATGGCGTGGAGTGCAGGACATGGTTCTGTATGTTGCAGATTTGCAGGATGAAGACGGTGATCTTTTCAGTTTGACAAAGTTCTTGCGTTTGTAATGCACCCTACTCGTTTCTGAATAACTTGTTAGTGAACAGAAATCATGATCATGTAAGCTTGCGTGAGCTGTCTACACAGTACACACTCGATCAAACATGTTTCATTTGACAATAAATAATTTAGGTTTGCACAAGCTAACTACTGTAGTAATACCAACACATTGTCTTTAATCGATTAAGAGAAGTTGAAAAATTCTCGCATGGTTTAGGTAGTGTTTCGTTGTGCACAAGTATATATGGGATATGACCATTCAAACTAAGATAGAAACATTATCGTTGCAAAATTTTTACAAGAGGTAAAGAAAACCATCCACGCGAATAATTCCTTTCTAAAATGCTAATGGATGATGAATTTAGATTAAGCGGAATTTATGATAGTTGTCTAAGGGCACAAATAAATAAATTAAATATTAGGAATTTTGAAGGTTGTTTAAAAAAGCTTATTAAATAATGCTAATAATAAAGTTTTCAAAGAAATCATAACTTTTTGAAGTTTGAAAAATATTCCTAATTCATACTGTACTATTCTCTCTGATCTATATTATAAGGTATTTGGCTTTTTATAGGTTAAACTTCTCTAACATAAACCAAATTTATAGAAAAAAAATATACAAATAATTATAAAATTAAATTAGCTTCATACAATCCACTATAAAATATGTATATTTATTTAATACAGTAATTATTAATATATTTTCAAAAATGCTATATGCTGGTCATCCAACATGCTACATTTGTTCGGATGCTTAGCCCATTAGCGAGTTAGCCCAGCGCACGCAGCTTTCGTAGCCCAACGAGCTAGCTCAGCGCACGTAGCATAGCTAGCCCAGCGTACAGCCATCAATGAAATTTGAAGATGGATGTTTTAGCTATTGAAGATAAATGTTTTATCGGTTACAGTAGTTGAAACTCAATGTTTCATACGTGAGAGCAAAATATTTTACTCTTTTATTTAAAATATTTCGCTCTTTGATTTCAAATGTTTTTTACTCTTTTTATTTTGAATGTTTCACCTGTTGAACACGAATGTTTCACCAGTTAAAGATGAATGTTTTACTTGTTGAATATTTTATGCTATATTTCACCTGTTAAAGATTTTTATTTTGAAATGTTTCACCTATTGAAGATGAATATTTCATATGTTAAAAATTGAATATTTCACATGTTAAAAATAAATGTTTCGCTGTTAAGATGAATATTTTATGCTATGTTTCACCTGTTGAAGATAAATATTTTAATTATTGAAGATAAATATTTCAACCATTGAAGATAAATGTTTTACTGAGCGATGCGTGATGCGGACAGCAGATTTCAATTGGACGGCTGAGATGTGTTGCGTGGAAATCAAACGGCGACAGGCTGCGTCCGACGACTAGAGCTCGGTAGGACGTCCGAGTGCTAGTCACATCCTATATTTTTAAACTTACTCGCCAATCAAATCGAAGTTAGAGAAACCTACTTTCTAAAGATATCAAATACTTACGAAACAGATAAACTATTACCTTAGACTAGTTTGTTAAAGAAAAAACGCGCTCAAAAAATGCGGCGTGACCCAAGCATGCTAGAGCTAGAGGAAGCTTCTTGTTGCCACGTGCACTAACGATCGATGTGCTGACATGGCAGGTGAAGCCGATAGAAATGGTTGACCTGTCGCTCCATGCCACATTGGCGCACCAGTTTTGTCGGGAGAAGGACGACGCCCAGCGTGGGAAGCAATGGCCACAATCCAAATATGCATGTGCGAGCAGGCCCACCAAAATAATCCCACCAACCAACTGCAACCGGCCTCCTTCCCTCCCCTCTCCCTGGCTATAAATTCTACAACAAGCTGCGCCTCCCGCACTCGATCTCACATCCGATCGATCTGATTTTTTGGTGGGTGATCCAATCTGATTGGGCGCTGACATCAACGATGGCGTTGGGAGAGGCACTATGCGTGCCATCATCGACGGTGGCGAGGGGGGCAGCGGTAGGTTGAGGCGAGGTGCAGCTATGTGGTGGCGGCGGCGGTGGCCGAGGAGCACTACCGGACGCTGCGGCTATCGTCGGGGGTGACCAAGGGTGAGGTCAAGAAGGCATTCCGCCTCCTCACGCTCATGGTGCGTCTGTGTGTGGCACCCTCTGTCGCTAGATCTGCACGACCGTGTCTGGGATTTTTTACTTCTTGCAGAACATTTGTTCTCTTCCAGAGGTAGCATATCGTCTTAATTTCTCGTCCTGTTCTTCACGCGTAGCATCATCCAGACTACAAACGTGAGTAGCTAGAGAGGAGGAGATGGACCCAGCACACACTAGATTGGTGTCCTGGCCATGGGATTAAATAGTGTTTGGATCAATGAGATCAGGAAAGATTACAGGGGATGGAAAGCGCTAGGATTACATACCATATTGTTGATGTAAAAATTACAGGTATTTCTATGTCTTCACACTCGAAGGCCTGGGAGTGTCTGCTTAGCTCCACTGCAGGTCCTAAAAAATCTGGAGGTGTCAGTAGACGTGCCAGTCAATTTGACCCTACAATTAACAATGAAACAGATATGAGATACCCTAACGCTATCGGTGATAGTCTATCAGCATCAGCAACGATAGTAGATACGAAAATCATGATACATCAGGATAAATCCATATGGAACAATACACCCTGCCAATCGGCCTCAACAATATAATTCCATGATACCAATCCCCACGGTTGAACTAAATCGATGCAGCATAAAGATAAGTTATGAGGAGCGTGATGAACATAATAAATCCGATTAACAGAGAAATATATAATTCATCGGCTAAAACTCCGATAAACGTTGTTTTAATGCACCGAGCCAGATCATCCCGTATGTAGCCCCATCAACGCCACGGATCGGACCTAACCAAGGTAGCGTGCCGTTGCTGGTCGATATATGATCTAATCTAATATGATAAGTTAAATCATTATGATTGGCAAACACAAAGATCTAATCTATAAAACACAGTAAGAGAATATGAATCAATGTATTTAACTGATAACTAGCAAACCTACTCCATCTGATCATAGTATCGGACTCAATCGAGAAAGCCATGAACACATGAATCAGTTTACCAATAGGCTATCTCTGTCAGAGTTAGAGATCAGACTCAACCGATGCAGCCATAACTCCGGTGGAGAATCGTCCTAATGCTACGTACCTAAAGTTGGCGATGCGCCGAAGGGTTTGATTGACTGAGTTGTGTGTACTTGTTACAATGACCCCGGGCTTACATATTTATAGCCGGGTTGACACATCATCTAAAGATAACGCAGAATCCTAACTGATTTAATTATTTATTAACTAAACAAAAAGCTAATTACGAAGTACCAGCCCACGCCATGCGCACCCTGTCTCCGCCTGTTAAAAACATCAATTGGCGGCCTATCAGCTCTTTGTTGCCTAGGTCACCTAGTCAATGATGTGTTGGTCTAAATTCTGGTGTCAACACATGCCCCCGAGTTCAAAATGCGAAACGTCACATTTTGAAATCTCCCTTGAGAACTGCATCGTCGGATCGCTGAGTATAAGTCTTCCCCGATACACCTCCTTCTTCAAGCTCGGTCATTCTCATCATACACCAGCTCACCTTTTCTCTTCTTCCCTCACTTCTTGCCATGGCGTCCGATGCTCCGAAATCTCCACCGAGCAAGAAGGTCAAGCTGAATAATCACGACGCTTCAGGTGATCCTGATCCAGTAAGTTCCTTCTGATTATTCAATCCTTGCATGCTAATTTTCTTGCTTCATCTATTTTGAACTCCTCACGCATTTCATCTCCATCCTTGGGTTCTAGGCTTCAACTATTATGATTCCTCATTCGCCAGACCTTTTACCTTCTAATAATTCAAGTATCCCAACATAGCCAGTCAGTGCCGATGGCGACCATGACCCGAATCACCTTAACTTTTACCTCGGTGATTCTTTGCTAGCCATGAGCGCTTTGTCTACGTGCCGATACCCTCGGGTAACTTGTTGGTTGCGTTTGTTGGTCTCTGAAATTTTCGTCGGCTCACCCTATTTTTCCTGTAGGAATCTCAAGCATCGGATAAGGCCATCTCCTCTCAAGACTACGTGCTGAGTGACCTATCGGCTTTACTTCACCATCTTCAATACCTAATCGGTGTCTTCTTTCAAGACATTGAGGTAGCATGGTCTCTCCTTCAGAATGTGATCGATCAACTTCCGCAAGACCTAGCCGATATCCTCCTGTGGGTGTACTCTCACGAGCATCAATTGGCCTACCTTACTGCCTACGCCAGTCTCACCGATCATGGAATGCAGTGGGTTCACTAGCAGAGGTTCGAGTCAGCCGATGTGAGGGTGCAAGAGGCCGATCGTCAACTTCAAGTCCTGCACAAGCTTCCTGCCAAAGAACAAGCCTACCTTGATCGACTAAAAGTGGACGAAGATCACCTTCTTTGGGAAATCCACGTCCGAACCAATCAGCTGAACCGGCTTCGCACCTATATAGCAAATCGGCAGTAGTTCTTGCAAGACCTGCCGATCAAGATCTCCTCCAAGAAAGCCAAGATAATCAACTTGACCGAGGAGCGGGCTTAGAAGCAGCAACTCCTTTGGCTGATTATCGGCAGCGACGAGGATGCGACCAACACCATTGTGTCCTTTGAGAGGACTCAAGCCAATGCCGTCTTTAGTCTACAACACTTTTTAGCCACGCTATAATCCACCATCGGCTTTTGTAATGTCCTTCTCTTGTGAATAATAAAATATTTATCGAAGAACTTTTATCTTGGTGCATTTGTTTTGTTAGAGATAATTGTCTCCCTCTTATCTGCCGATGAGCCCTTGTGCAAGGACTTGGACGATTTGACCAAACATATCTTCTGATCGGCCTTTCGGTTCATATTCATTGGCTCCGAGCAGGCGTGATGCCCTCCTGAGTTAGTTCAACCAAACTCCGAAAATTTTGAAAAGTTCAAAAATTTTCACATTCTCACATTCCATCTTTTGCTTGTTGAACCCGGCCAACTCCTAGTCCATTGGTTCATGCTCATCGGGTTTGAACAGGTGCGATGCCCCCTGAGTCGGCATTTGTTGACGAATTTTGACCGTCTCTCATAAATAAGCGCGTGTTGGTTGGAGTGCCTTTGTAACGGCACGTCGTATGGCTCCCGAGTTCGGGACGTGGGTGGGACGTTTCGAATTATGCCTAGAATATCGCAACCATCGAATCATCTTAATGTTGTGTTTGAGGATCTAACCATTGTGATTCTCTTCCCTATAAAGTTTGATGCCTTCTCCTTCCTTTGCATGCTTCCTGCTTCTCCTCCCTTTGAAATACCCTTGGGATTTTCCGCCGTCGTCGGTCAAGCCTCTCCGTCGTTCTCGTTTTCCCATCACTGCTTAATCCTGTCGACCATGGCCTCCACATCGATCATCCCTAAGGTACTTCCCTTCTTCTGTTTTGATCTATATTTGTTCCTTTCCTCTGAGCATCCTTTTTTACCCCTCTTCTACCCTTCTTTATAGAACTTGAAGAAACAAATCTTAATTTCCTATGCCAAATACTCCGATCGTTTCTTTCTTGGTCCCTATGGAGAAGAAGACCAGCTGTATTTGATTAATGTCGAGACCAATAGGATTCTGTTCAAGCAATCTGGCATGCAGCACAAAGATTGGTCCTCGGCATTTTGTTCTTGGGCCAACCCTATTAATGGGTGATAAGATTGGTATGTGTGGATTGCACCGGCAAAGAGTGCAGACTGGTAGCTGAGCGACATCGGCCACTGTATTGGACTCACCATGGTCGAGACTGAGCGAAATGATGCAATGCTTGCCACCACCTGCTATTTCTAGTTGGACACCACCAATGCTTTCATGTTTGCTCACGGGCCGATGTCTCCAACTCTTCTTGATGTCTTGATGTTGACTGTCCTTAATGTCGTGGACCCCTTGTACGAGGTTGATTTTAGAGGAAAGCCGACGCATGAGATTGAGGTCAGGAAACCAGGTGGATGGACCAACTACATGGCCACTTACAATAAAAAAATTGGCCTTCTTGAGGAGAAGGAACATGTCGCTTTTCTGAACATGTGGCTGGAGCGATTTGTTTTCTATGGCACTACCCTCGGCCCTACCAAGAATTGGCAAAACTTGGCCAAGCGTCTTGCCTAGAATGAGCAGCTACCGATGGGCCGATTGCTATTGGGATCTTCTTATCGTCTTCTGCATCTTGTCTCATAGTATCTTCGGGCTGGCATGCCCATTGCAAACGTCGGTGGCCCTTGGTGGTTTATCCAGTTATGGCTCAACCTGTATACCGCCTGGGTGACGGAACACCATGATCTGGCTACGAAATCACCGATGTCTTCAACTATGAAGATGGCCATACTCGCCGATGCACTTCTTTTGGTGAAACTGTGGCTACTTTTGTTGGAGATGACTTGAAGCTGGATCTTTTCACCAGGTGGTTTGGCATTTTCTACCGTGGCTTCTCTGATGATGATGTTATTTGGTTTCCTTATGTAGAAACTACTGATTTCTCCTGTCCTGGCTGATTTCGATTAGCTTCTATTGGCTCCGATGATGACACCAATGCAGTATATCGGGCCATCGTCTCTCCCTCCGTCCTGCCAGTTGGTTTCTCCGGTGGTCGGGTGAAGCCCTCTTATAAGTTCTATCATCCGAGCATTTGTGCAAACCAACTTGGCCTGAGCCAATTGCCAATGAGCCTCTTCTACATAGGCAAAGTGGAATTTCGGGGGACTCTATCTCTATCTGAGTATGAGTTCCTAATTAGCCTGCCTTTTGCTATCCCTTTTGGTGACCTGCAGAGTTGGTCGCCTAGTTCATCCTAGAGCCAATCATTTATCTGCTTCTGGGATGAGTTGAAACTTCATTTGTTTTCTCGGGGCATTTCTTCTTACTACGTCTTGATCAATCCTGATTTTGGTGACGCCACAGCTAAGGTTTGTTCCTTTTTACTTTTGCCCCTTATCATTTTTGGTAGCCCCACCTGTAACTTCTTTTTGCTCCTTATTTAGGATCAGGACGTGGTGGCGCCTGTCATCAGTAATAGCAACAAGCCGATTGTGTATATGGCATTATCGTCGACCCCAAATTTGGGAGTAGGCGCGTCGGTGCCGTCGGTTGTAGGTGGTACTGGCCTTGCGGTGTCTCGGACCTCTGGCACCATTCGCCAGAAGCATCCTGCTGCATTGGTGATAGTCAAGATTCTAGCTAGGAAGAAGAAAAAAGCCCCTACTGCTCCTCCTCCGGCTCATCCGGCCACTCTTGCTCCTACTGCTTCTGTAAGAATTTTCTTCACGTCACTGCGCCCATTTTCCTAAATCTTGTGTTTTCATTGTGTTGCTCATCTTTTCAGTCTGAGGTGGCCAATCTACCGGATACTCCTTCTGCCATCGCTGGAGCATCGGTACCCTTGGCTCAAACAGCATCCCCTCCACAGGTCCATCATGACCCTCCTGCCATTCTGCCGGTTGCTGATCTGGCGATGGCTCCTTCTGATCCCATAGTTGCTGGGGGTTAAGAGCCAATGTCTGATTTAGCAGCCATTAAGACTGGATTAGTGAAGGAGGCCGCTGCTCTCGATGACCCTTTTCCTCCGGCTATTGTCGATCCAACCATTGCAGTCGGTCTTCTTGAGGTACGATGGTGCTCTTTTCACCAGCATTGTCTTTTTGCTGCATTTCCTTCCCTTATCTTCCCATTGCTTAACTACAGTCTTTCGCCGATTTCTTCTCTTTCGACATCGGCGAGCTCATCATGGATGATGAGGCGGCTGAGCCCGGGATCTTGGCTATGGAGCCGATATGTGTAGATACCCGATCTGTACTGCTTGATGTCTTGGATTTGCTCCAGGGACCGATCGACACTCTGGTGGCTAATTCGGGACCCGTCAGGGCATGGCTTGCCAAGATCTTAGATTTGCTTCCTCGACACCTTATGGAGGTTGTGACCCTAGGGACTTACCTTGAGGTCCATCGATTCTGCTTTGAGCGCCTTGAGGGGCAGATCGCGGCTCACGCTCAACATCGCACGCAGCAGCAAAACCTCCAGGATGACCGGATTGCTCTTGAGGAGAAGAAGGCTGCTCTTGATGCTCTGGTAGCTGAACCTGTCGGTGCTGAAGGTCAAATTGTTTGGCTTCTTATCGAGGAAGCTGACCTGGCCTCTCATTTGTCGGTGGTTCGCTCGTTCATTGCCTCCCTTCGCCAGCGTCTATCAGTAATCCCTGAAAAGCTCAAAGCATATCGGTGGGAGTTTGATGCCCTTGCCAAGGAAGTCCTCCATCGTCTCCATGGTTCGAAGCTTATTTCTAGGAGTGATGACGAAGATCAGCAAGAGCTAGTCACCATTATTGGTCTTTGAGATCATGTTGTATCTGCCCTTGTTGACTTCTTGGGCTTAAACGACAATTAAGCATTTGCCCTCCTTATAATTTTATCGTATCTCTTTGGTTTATTTCTTCTTGCAATGCTCTATGTTGATTTTTTGCCAAAGGCGATACCCTTGGTATCGGCTAGGTTGCGTCTGAAGGCGATACCTTTGGTATCGGCTGTTTAGTGCTTGCTAAAGGCGATACTCTTGGTATCGACTAGTTGAATATTCCACTCATGTTTATCGGCCTGTAGGCCGATTAAGTCTCGATCCAAACGTTCGGGTGGTATTTCTTTAAGTACTTTCTATTTAGTGCCTTCATAAATTCCTCTCCTTCTAATGTTTTTAAAATGTAGGCATTGCCTGGTACGACTCGGCTCACCTGATAGGGACCTTCCCAGTTAGGGGACCATTTGCTGAAGCGATTGTTCTTAGTCCCGATCGGCAATATCAGTCTCCAGACTAAGTCATTTTTCTCAAACTTCTTGGCCGATAACTTTTTGTTATAATAACTTGCCACCCTCGCCTTATTTTCTTCTATCTTTCTAAGTGTGCGAAGCCAATTTTGCGTCAAGTCTTCTAATTCATCGGTCATTAGCCAGTAGTAGTCATCGGCCGTCAATTCATTCTGAAAAGCGAGACATCTAGAGCCGATGTTCGTTTCCTATGGGAAGACGGCTTCGTGCCCATAGACTAACTGATAAGGAGGTACTTGAATTGACCTATGGCAGGCCATCCGATACGCCCATAAAGCATCGGCTAGCATTGCGTGCCACTTCTTAGGCTGTTCTGTGATCTTGCGCTTGATCAATTTTATCAAACTTTTGTTCGAAGCTTCGGCTTAGCCGTTTGCTTGCGCATAGTAGGATGATGAGTTGAGTAACTTAATTCCCATGCTGATTGCAAACCGCTGAAATTCCTCTGACATAAATACCGATCCTTGATCGGTGGTAATCGTTTGTGAAATCCTGAATCTATAAATAATGTGTTCCTTGATAAACTATATGGCTTTCTAGGCAGTTACCTTTTTTAGAGGGATTGCCTCTACCCACTTTATGAAATAATCGGTGGCTACTAGTATAAACTTATGTCTCTTGCTAGACGATGGGTAAATTTAGCTGATCATGTCTATCACCCAACCTCTGAACGGCCATGGCTAGATGATCGGGTTCATGGCCGATGTAAGGGCTCATTGTATCTTTCTGAACTTCTAACAGTCTTGACATCCTTTATAATACTTAAAACAGTCCTCAAGCATTGTCGGCCAAAACTAACCAGTGCGACGTAGCAACCACTTCATCTTGTGGGTCGATTGATGAGTCCCATAGATTCCTTCGTGCACTTCGCACATCATGACATTGGCTTCCTTCAAATTTAGGCACCTTAATAGGACCCCATCAATCGTCTGATAGTATAGTTCTTCATCCAGTAATATGTACTTTAAAGCTTTATAGCGTAACTTTCTTGGGGCCGATTGCAATGTGTTTTAGAGGTAACTTACTATTTCAACCCTCTAGTCTTTAATATCGATATCGGCTATTTCTACTTCGATTACTTTATCCGTCGGCCGATACCCTAATGCGGCTTGTGCCAGGTCGTTAGCTTCCAAGTTCTGATTTCTTGATACATGCGTTAATGATACCATTCTGAACCTCTTTAATAGTTCTTGGCATTCTTCAAAATATATCCTCAAATTTTTGTCTTTGCAGTCATATTCTCCGGAGAGTTGCCTGATCACCAACAATGAATCCCCCATGATTTCAATAGCATCAGCCTCTACCTTGGTCAATAGTTTCAAACATTTAAGGATTGCCTCGTATTCGGCCTGATTGTTAGTGTGGTAGGGCTTGATAGTGTAGGCAAATTCAAAACTTGCCCCTTTAGGTGATACGATTACTAACCCGATTCCGCATCTAGGCCTATAAACTGATCCATCAAAGATGCTGTACAATGAAGTTGGCGATGGCTTGTCCCTTGACTGCTTTGGCCGACTCATATTGTAAGTCAAACTCTGTCAATGCAAATACCTATTTGCTAATCCTCTCCTTTAAAATTAGAGCCGATAGCATGTACTTGATAACATCGGTTTTATATATGATCATGTATTGGAATGGTAGTATATAGTGCCTTAATGTAGTGCAAGAAAAATAGAGACACAGGCATAACTTCTCAACTGCAGGATACCTTGTCTTAGCATCTAGCAATCGTAGGCTTAGATAAAATACGATGCGTTCTTTCCCTTGTACTTCTTGAATCAACACTGACCCGATGCTTGTGTCATCAGTCGATAGGTATAACTTGTAAGGTTTATCAGACCGAGGTGGGATTAACACCGGAGGAGCGCTTAGATATTTCTTGATTTCATCGAATGCTTTCTGATGTTTATCGGTCCAAATAAATTCCTCTCCTTCTTTTATTATCAATAAAGGCATGAATGGTTCTAGTCGGCCCGATAAGTTTGATATGAATCGGTGAACAAAATTGATTTTGCCGATCAGCGACTGCAACTTTGTCTTATTTTCTGGTGGTACTGTATTCTTGATGGCTTAGATAATGTTCTGACTTATTTCAATCCCTCTTTCATGAACCATAAAACCTAGAAACTTTCCAGCCGATACGCTAAAGGCATATTTTTTGGGATTCATACGAAGACCATACTTCTTTGCCCTTTCCAGAACTCTCCTCAAATCGGCTAGATGTCTTTCATCATTTTGGGATTTTACGACCACATCATCAATATAGATTTTTACCAGAGAGCCGATTAGATCATGAAATATATAATTCATTGCTCTTTGATACGTTGCCCCGACGTTCCTTAACCTGAAAGTCATAACGACCCACTCGAATAAGCCGATGGCTCCGGGCCACCTAAATGCAGTCTTTGAGATATCCTGCTCTGCCGTGAATATTTGATTATACCCGGCATTTCCATCCATAAAGCTAATGATCTTATGTCCTAAAGCCGCATCGACTAGTAGATCGGCTATCGACATTGGATATTCGTCTTTAGGTGTAGCTTTATTTAGGTCCCTGATGTCTACACATACTCTCAATTGATCGTTCTTTTTCCATACTAGGACTATATTTGATACCCATTCCTCATATCGGCATGGCCTTATAAAATTTGCCTCGTATAGTCTCGTGATTTTGGCTTTTATGTGAGAATATATTTCTGACTTAAATCTTCTTTAACTCTGCTTCACTGGCCAAAATCCTTTCTTTATTGGAAGTCGATATTCTACGATCGATCGGCTTTATCTAGGCATCTCGTGGTACTCCCAAGCGAAACAGTCCCAAAACTCTTTCAATAAATTAACCAATTTATCTTTTATGGAAGAAGGCAATTTGGCACTAATGTACGTCGGCCTTGGCCTGTCCCTAGGTCCGATGTCCACCTCCTCTAATTCATTGGCCGACATAAACTCTTTTCCGAGCTTACCTTCTTCGTCGTCTATCTCTCTAGACATGGATCCTGGCCTATAATCATCTCGCTGATCGGCTAGAGGCTAAGATCCGACACCCTTAAAAAATCCCCTTCCTAGACTCGTCCAGAAAGGCAATCTATATTCTCAAAATCGGGTGCATCGGCTGTAGATACGGCAACTGATCTATCAGCCTAGATAACTTTAACTTGATCACATTGCCACTGTATTAAACTCTGGTGCATCGTAGAAGGAACACAATAATTGGCGTGAATCTAATCCCTTCCTAGCAAGAGGCTATACGAGCCTTTACCATCAATTACGAAAAATATGGTCGACAGTGTTTTTCTTCCGACCATAAGCTCGACGTTCAAGGCTCCTTTGGTGTCTGATAAATTGCCACCAAAGTCTTTTAATATCATGTTGATCTTTATAAAATCCTCGTTTACTTTACTAAGTTTGCGGAATGTGGAATAAGGCATTATGTTAACGACAGCCCCTCTATCGACCAATATCTTCGACATTGGTTTTCCGTCCACGTGTCCCTTGATATACAAAGGCCTCAAATGCCGATGTTCATCCTCTTCCGGCTTTTCAAATGTTTCTTGTCATGGTTGTAACAATAATTGTGCAGCCGATTATTCCTCCTCTTCCTCACTGTCCGATGCAGGCGCCCTGTACTCCGTAGGCAATATAAAAACCATATTTACCTTCATCGGTTTGTCTTTTGTGTCGGCTTTCTTCTTCGGGCGACACTCTTTTTTTACTCATCGTTTGCTCTGCCGATACTCTTCATATTCCCCAACTAACTGTTCCCGATGCCTTTGACGTTAGAGCCTCCTCTTCTGACTTCGTGTCAAATCCTTTGGGCACTATCAAGGCTTTTGTACAGGGTTTTGATCCCCCTGCCATCTATCTTCAGTTCGAACACACCGATCGTCCAAGGTCTCTCGCTCGGGCGACCCTAGTCAGTCTTTTGCAGGTACTCTTTTACTTGGGGGTTGGTCCTCAGAACTGATATCGTCTGGACTAAGTTCTTCGGCGCATTCTGGGCAATTCTTAACTATCGGGAGTCTCATATTATTTTCCCAGCAGAAACGAAAAAAGGTGCACTCCCAGTGTGGATCAATTTTCTCCTCATGCCCATATTGTGTGGCACGCTGTTCCCTTTCATAACGCCAATGAGTCTTAATGTGGTGCCTTAGAGTTTGGCTTTTCTCAGCGTGAAAGCTTGATGAGCCAATGTGCACCATATTCATCGGGAAAGGGTTTCCATCTATTTTTATCGGCTTTGTTGCTTCATCAAACTTTATCCTTCAATGCTCAATAGCAGACTAGATCTGCTGACGAAAAACCTTACATTTATTTATACTATGGGACCCAGTATTGTGCCACTTATAATATTTCCTTTTCTTTAATTCTCCCGATGATGGAATTACGTGATTCGACGGGAGCTAGAATTGCTTTTTCTTTAGGAGTAAATCGAAGATTTTGTCCGTCTTACTGATATCAAAGTCATTTGTCTGCTCCTTCTCGGCGACTTTAACCCACGGGCAAGTTACTGTCCTCTTCAACTTAGCCCACTCAGCCAAGGCGACATCACCATCAGAGTCCTCTTGTTCTGAATCTGATGGATAAAACTGCACCTGTGCCACTCACTTCTGTGTCTTCTCTTTACGTATTTCTTCGAATCAGCTTTCATGGGCCGACACCCTTTGTGCCAAATGTGACAGGCTATCAACTCTTGAGATGAAAACGTCTCCGTGATCTACGATAAAAGGACTTAGAATGCCAATTTGGCCAATTGAGCATCGGTTAGGCTGAGGCTATAGCATCAGCTTCTCACATCACGGAAGCGTTGAATATAGTCTGGTACCGATTTATCCATGCGCTGTTTTATGGTTGTCAGGTCTGTCAGCTTCATCTCCTGGATTCCGACGAAGAAATACTTATGAAATCGCTTTTCTAAATCGGCCCATCCCTTGATCGAGTTTGGTGGTAGCGAAGAGAATGAAGAGAAAGTCAATTCGGACAGAGACAACGAGAAGAACCTAACTCTAAGAGCCTCCTCAGCTGATGCCTCTCCACACTATGCGAGGAAATAGCTGATGTGTTCGACTATTGATATACTATCTTGACCGGAAAACTTTGAGAAATTTGGAACCCTGTACCTGTTTGGTAACGGCACCCTGTCAAACCAATCTGGGTATTGATGCCGATACATATAACTTTGTTCTTTTGGCTTGAGCCTAAACTGATCTCTCATAATGTCTACAATCTTGAAGGAGAAATCATCTTCCTTCGGCACTGAATAATGCGGCACCGGTGTTGTTGCTCTTTCTTAATGTTGATAATTGCTTTGAGGCATAGTTCTTTCAAAATTCATCTGCTGTCACGGAGGACCGTAATAAGCCATATAATGGTAACCCGGTGGAGGTGTACTCGCTAGAGGTTGGTATGCTTGAGAACCATTCAGCATCGGAGCTGGCGGTATCAAACTTAGTACCGTGTTGCGTTCTAACCCATAAGTGGCTGGTGGTGGAATGGATGTCATCGGCGGGGGTGTGCTCAGGATCATTGGTGTCGATGACCTCTGCTGAAAATAGACTGGCCATTGGGGCAACTCTGCAGCGATAGACCCGTCTACTATCTTCCTGATCAATCCGTGAAAAGTATTTCCAAGGTGACTAGAAAGACAGCGTTGTTGGTCTATTTGACTTCCTTCCTGGCCATGATGCCGATGAAGAAAATCAATCTGGTTATTTATGAAATTGTCCCAACGGGCGTGCCAAGAAAGCGTATTGACACAACAATCGCAGGTATTCCTATGCCTTCACACTCGAAGGCCTAGGAGTGTCTGCTTAGCTCCAGTGCAGATCCTAAATAACCCAGAGGTATCAGTAGACATACTAGTCAATTTAACCCTGCAATTGACAAGGAAATAGACATGAGATACCCTAACGCTATCGGTGATAGCCTATCGATATCGGCAATGATAGCAGATACGAAAATCATGATGCATCAAGATAAATCCATGTGGAACAATACACTCTGCCAATCGGCCTCAATAATATAACTCCATGATACCAATCCCCATAGTTTGAACTAAACCGATGCAGCGTAAAGATAGGTTATGAGGAGCATGATGAACAAAATAAATCCGATTAATAGAGATATATAATTCATCTGCTAAAACTCTAATGAATGTCGTTTTAATGCATCGAGCTAGATCATCCCGTATGTAGCCCCGTCAACGCCACGGATCGGACCTAACCGAGGCAGCGTGCCATTGCCGGTCGACATATGATCTAATCTAATTCGATAAGTTAAATCGCCGTGATTGGCAAACATAGAGATCCAATCTATAAAACACAGTAAGAGAATGTGAATCAATGTATTTAACCGATAACTAGCAAACCTAGTCCATCTGATCATAGTATCGAACTCAACCAAGAAAGCCATGAACACATGAATCATTTTACCAACAGGCTATCTCTATCGGAGTTTGAGATCAGACTCAACCGATGTAGCCATAACTCTAGTGGAGAATCGCCCTAATGCTACTTACCTAAAGTCGGCGATGCGTCGAAGGGTTTGATTGACTGAGTTGTGTGTACTTGTTACAATGACCCCGGGCTTACATATTTATAGCCGGGTTGACACATCATCTAAAGATAACGTAGAATCCTAATTGATTTAATTATTTATTAACTAAACAAAAGGCTAATAACGAAGTACCAGCCCACGCCACGCGCAGCCTATCTTCGCATGTTAAAAACCTCCATTGGTGGTCCATCGACTCTTTGTTGCCTGGGTCACCTAGCCGATGATGCGTCGGTCCAAATTTCGGTGTCAACACGTACAAAGCCCATGCACCAAATATAAAAAGATACATGCCATATAAAGAGATTATATGCTATCTTTGACATCCTCCGTAGTCGAAGCGCCAGGTTCCCAAACGCAGAGACTAGAGTGAAAATCCTTGAATAGATACATCGAGAGGCCTTTGGTTATGATATCTTCGAACTAATGTGATGAAGGAACATGGAGAATACGGACTTGACCAAGGACAACTTTCTCACGAATAAAATGAATGTTGATCTCGATGTGCTTGGTACGTTTGTGTTGTATGGGGTTAGCCGCCATATACATAGCACTCACATTATCATAGAAGACAACATTGGTTGTGTGGAGGGGAGCATGAAGTTCATCAAGTAATTGATGAAGCCAACAACACTCAACGATAGCTTGAGCAACGGCACAATACTCTGCTTCTACACTAGAGCAAGAGACGGTGGCTTGGCGTTTGGATAACCAAGATACGAGGTTGTTGTCATAGAAGACACAGTAGCCAGAAGTTGATTGACGGGTGTCAGGGTAGCTAGCCCAATCAGCATCATTGTAGGCCATGAGAGATGTAGCTAATGACACTTGAAGGAATAGTCCTTTGTCCAATGTACCCTTGATGTAGCGAAAAATCCATTTGATGAAAGTCATGTGAGTATTCCTTGGAGCGTGCATGTGAAGACACGCCTGCTGCATGGCATATGTAATGTCAGGACGCATGAGAATGAGGTAGTGCAATGCTCCAGCAAGGCTATGATACTTCGTGGCATCGCAAAGCAGCTCACCATCTGTTGTATAGACAATGGCCTTGGTTTCAATAGGTGTCACAGTTGGGTGACACTTAGCCATGCCAGCATGTTGTAGAAGATCAATGATGTACTAGTGCTGAGAAAGATGTAGACCAGCCACTATGCGACGCATAGAAATGTTGAGAAAGAAGTGCATATTGTCGAGGTCGGTCATGGCAAACTCGTCGTGGAGCCTGGTAGAGAGATGACGTAGGAGGTGAGCTAAGGATGCAGTCAAGATGATGTCATCGATGTAGAGGAGCAGACAGCGATGTCGACCCTGTTACAGTAATGAAGAGGGATGTGTCAGAGACTATCGAAGTGAAGTCGATGGAGCGGGGGTGAGAGGCAAAATGCTGGTACCACGCACAGGAGCTTGCTTGAGACCATAGAGAGATTTCTAGAGAAGACATACGTGGTCGAGGTGGGCAGGATCGATGAAGCCTAGCAGTCGCTGGTAGTAGACCATCTCCTTGAGGTTGCCATAGAGGAAGGCATTCTTTATATCAAGTTGATGAATAGGCCATGACTTGGATGACGCGGATGATGGTAGGTTTGACAATGGGACTGAAAGTCTCATTATAGTCAACATTGGGCTATTGAAAGTAGTCGTGTACGACCCAAGGAGCCTTGTGGCGAGCAAGGGTCTCGTCAGAGTGGAACTTGTGCTTGAAGATCCATTTGTCTAAGACTCTTGTTGATCCACAGTGGTTCCACGCTATGCGAGAAGAGTATGAGGCCCTTGTTCACAACAAGGCATGGTCTCTCGTCCGCGCCCGCTTGACATCAACGTCGATGTTGCCATGTCCACGTCCTCTACCACCATGACCGCCGTGGCCGCCACGCCCACCACGCCCACCACGGGTGCCATGGCCAGCACCTGAGCCTCGGTTGTTGGAGGAGTAGGATTGGGTGCCAGTTCTAGAAGATGCAGTCAACAGTGCGGTGTCACCGGAAGCATTTGAGGGTGATGCATCTTGGCAAGGAGGAGAGAAGATCGAGCCCTGGCGAAGGTCGGGAACGGCACTCGCAGAGGCAAAAGTTCAGCCTGATTGGAGAAGCGTGGGCTTAATCCACGTATCATGTTGAGGACGAGTGTGCGGTCGAGACTGATTCACTGAGGTCACGTAGAGCGTCGGTGAGGTTCTTGAGCTTGCGGAAGTACTCAGTTACTGTCATGTCCCCCTGATTGAGTCTTCGAAATTCAATCTCGAGGTATATGATCCTTGTCTCCTTATTGTCATGAAAGACAGCCTCGACGACAAGCCAGAGATCATGTGCCAATTGATCTAGCTCCATGACAATGTCAAGGACATCCTCGGTGATGGAGCAATAGAGGGTGGTGAGGATGGTGAAACCATCTTATGCCCATGCAGCCGTGTTGGTGTCGAAGGGGATGGGACCGAGAACATGAGGCAGAAGGTTGAATTTTTTAAGGAAGGCGACAAAGAAGGTCCTCTACTTGGTGTAGTTTAGGTTCTTCATGTTGAGGGTGACCGACACGTGTGTCTTGATACTTGCAGTGCTGAGGGTGACTACCCCCGGTGCAAGAGATCTGGGCATGGCGGGGGAGATCAAAGCGTTTGCCGCCATGGCAGCGAGAGTTGTACAGGGGGCAACTTCCGTGTCGTCGATGGCGGCATGTGCAGCTAGGACTGCACGCCTAGCTTCTTTGGCTAGGGCATCCTGGTCAGAACTGGAGGTCTCCATAGAGAGAGGTGAAAGCAGGAGAAGATGGAAGAGCTCTGATACCATACAAACATGAGCAACCAGAGAGGAGGAAAAGGGCGTAGCGTACACCAGATTGGTGTCCTGGCCATGGGATTAAATAGTGCCTAGATCAATGAGATCAGGAAAGATTATAGGGGATGGAAAGTGCTGGGATTACATGCCGTACAAAGCCCATGCACCAAATATAGAAAGATACATGTTATGTGAAGAGATTATATGCTATCTTTGACACAGACGTCTCCAAGGAGAGCGACGGCGGCATACAGTTCTAGAGGATCAACGTCGCCTACTAGATGCTGCAGTAAATATTCAGTGTCACGTCACAGTCAGTTTTAGATGCTGCAGTATATCTGAATCAAAAGCTCTTAGCCGGAGCTCAACTCAAGAATTATTTAGATCTGCGTAGATCTCATCAGATTTCAATATTAAGTTCACTTGTTGGCTTGTTGCTACTGATCGGAGTAGCCGTGATCGATGTGCAGATGGTGATGGGTAACATGAGGGAGGCCGAGGAGAGGCTCGAGTACTGGCGGCTCAAGTATGGCCTCGCCGATGAGGACCTCGACAAGTACATGTCCTACCTCGACGATGATAACAAATGGTTCGACGTGTGAGGATGGAAGCGAAGCACTAGACTAATTGATCGGCATCATCTAGCTTATCTTCATAGATGGAATTCATTCTTGTTGGTAGCACTGGAAAATCTGTTCATTTGTATGTGTCCCTGTACATGTACCAGTTACTTGTAGCTAGCTCTGTATGCTTCCCCTGTTTTATTTAGAGGAAGGAGTACACTCTATTGTACTCGGTTTAATATAAACCGAATTGCCTATATTTCTCCATTAATTTAAACTTTTAGGTTGAGTTGGTCGGTACATGTAACTCAATATAATCATCAATCAACCAATTGAAGAGTATAATTTATTGTCATGGTTATAGAAATCCATTATGTGGAGTAGCAAAGCTCACCTTTTTTCTTTAGGCATTACGTTTGGATATTCATCCGGTCACGTTCAAAGGCCAGGACTCCCTACGAAAGCCGACTAAGGCCTTATTAGGCTAGACTAAAATCCTGGCCCACCTCTGTGTGCAGACCATGATTCTAGTTCAAGTTCCATACCTATGAAAACATACGTGTACTATGTACAGGTCTGGGTTGAGTCCAATCCAAACAATGTGGCATTGTTAGGTTTTTATCTCGCAATTTAGGGTTTGTAATTTTGTTTAAAGATAAAATTATGATCTATAATGACCGGTAAAATTCAAGATACCGTAGCTCCTTTTGTTTTCATGGAATTGTGAACCCTTTCGCTGAATTATTAGATAAAAACTTATGATCTGTTTGAATGGATATCTCTCTAATTTTTGAATGGGTTTAGTTTATGAGCGAGGGTGTATAGGACGACCACCGAGAATAATATTTTATGAAGATGTTAGATAAGTCTATTCACCTTCGCTAAACTTGATCATTAGTGATGGGTTAGTAATAACTAGTCTATTTTATTGTTAATTAGTGATTACCATGCCAAGATCAGTGATTTTCTTGACCAGATATCCTCCAAAAAGATCTAGAATACGGAGAGGTATCAAAAGTTTGTCTCATGGTTTCCTATTCGTCAATATCTGCATGTTCTAGCAGTTGTAACAATAACTATGTGATTTAGAAATAAAACAAAGACTTATTTGGAAGAGTTTCAAATTCCAAGAAACTGGATTATGAGAATACGGAAAAATAGTGTTTTCTAGCCCAATCACTCGCCCGCCCGCACCCACGTCGGCGCACCATGGCCGCGGCG